>JAODAL010008585.1:0-116617 GCA_025379985.1 Phyllomedusa bahiana | reverse complement strand
GGAGGAGTGAGGAAAAAGTTTCTGAATCTTTTGGCCCCATGTTATAGGAGGAGGGGTTTGGAGGCATGGTTTGAGATTTTGGCCCAGGGTTATAGGCGGAGGAGCTGAGGAAATGCTATCTGATCTGGGGCCCCCCATGTTATAGAGCAGGAGGAGCTGAGGATTTTTGCTATCTGTTATGTCCCCCATTTTAAATAGGCAGAAGGAGTGGGGACATGATTTGTTTCTGGGGGCCCCATGTTATAGAAAAAAGGAGGAGCTGGGGGAAATGTACCCCTGATCTGGGGTCCCCATTTATAGGCAGGAGGGGTTTGGGGACATGCTATTGATTTTCCCGGGGGCCTCATGTTTTAGGCAGGAGGGTGGGAACTTTTTCCCAAAACCCGGGATTGCCCCAGGTTATAGAGCAGGAGGAAGCTGAGCAAAATTGAAAATTTTGGTTTTTGTGTGGAAACATTCAGTAGAAGTTGTATTTTATTAATTTTAATCTCTGATTATTCTGTGTCCAGTGTGCAGTGTTATCAATGATTGTCAGCCTTCCTTGTGCATACAGAGACAGCTGTTTAATCATGATAAGACCGCCAAACCCAGGGCCCTTTAAACCCCAAAAAAAGAAAACTATTCGCTTTTCTTGCTCTTGTTTGGGAACCCTAGAAATTTAAATTTTTAAAGGGGGGTGTTTCCCCTTTTAGTTTTTTTATGGGATATTTTATAGGTTTTACCATAAATATCTAAAAGTTGTAGATCCACCTTTGGGACCCTCACCTATCTTAGGAACTGGCCACTGAAAAATGCTTTTGTTCCGTAAACCCCCCATTTTTGCCCTAGGAGTTCCCCTAGAAAAAAATGGGATTTTTCCCACAAGTGAACCTATCTGTGTCCTGCATAGAGACCTTTGGGGGTCGGTTCTCACGGTAGGTGAGGGTCCCAGAGGTGGATCTACAACTTTCCGAAAATTTATGGTGTTTTCCCATTGATATTTCCATCAATGGGTTTAGATTGGAACACCCATTAAGCAAAAGTACTGCAAATGTACAAAATTTTGGGGAAACGGGGGGAAAAAATCCGGGGGGCCCAAGCCTTTAGCAATAGGCGGCTGCTATAACATACAGGTGGTGCTTTGCTTCCCCACCTAGGTTTTGGGGCAAAAAAAAAATTTTACCCCGGAAGGGTTTAAAACCTAGAGGGAATTGAATATGTTACTTAATCAATGTTACTAGGACACAAACATTTGGGGGGCCCAAAGGGTTTAAATTTGGGAGCTGGGGACTGTTAAGACGCCTTTAAACTAAAATCTTTGTATCCCCCATTGCCTTTGGGTGACTGTCCCAGCGGCATTTAATTAGAATGTAATTTCTTAGTATTGCGGTATGATTTGTGCAATAAAAAAAAAGTTTGATTAAGGGCTCAAGTGGGGTTAAAAAAAAAAGTTCAATAAAGTGTGAAAATGTAGCAAATATAATAAAAATACACAAAGAAGTCCCCAATAAAATGTTTAATTATGTAAAAATATAATGTTATAAAGAAGTTCTCATTATTTGTGTCACTGGGAACACAGTGACCTTTACTAGAAAATGAACGCATGATCTATTGCTCACAGTGAAGGCTGCAAAAAATATGTAAAGGCGATACCAGAACGGCTGCGTATTGTTTAACCCGCCTCCAAAATAATAGAGAAAACGTGATCAAAAACTTGTATCTACCTACCCCAAAATGCTACCATTCAAAGCTACAGATTGCCCCTCAAACAGCCCTACTACAGCTCTGTTGAAAAAGTAAAAGTGTTATAGTCTTGGAAAGCAGCGACACAAGGGATTTTTATACTGTGCAAAAGTATCGAGAAGATAAAAAACTACTTATAGATATTGCTGTAATCCTACTGACCCTTAGTATAAAATGAACGTCACCAAGCTGCAGAGGAACGCTCTAACCAAAACTCAAAATATAAATCAGTAAATATCAAAATTGCTGTTTGTCACCATCTTCCAAAAAATGTGCAGTTATAAATGATATGACACGTGCCCTAAAATAGTGGCATTAAAAAAATAAAGTGCAAACAAATAACAAATACCTCCTATAGTTTCAATAAAGGGAAAATGAAAAGCAATTGCTCTAATTTAAAACAGTAAAGAAAAAAATATATAAAATCTCTGGACCAAAAAAACTTCTGTCCTCAAAGGGGTTTTTTCACCTTGCTGTTTTACAGAGCCTGCTTTTCAAAGCAAGCTTCAGACTCCCACTTTCTGTTCAGGCTGTGGGTGGTTCTACAGCTTCAGGTTTCCACTTCCTGTTCAGGCTGTTGGTGGGTCTATAGCTTCAGGCTCCCACTTTCTGTTCAGGCTGTGGGTGGTTCTAGAGATTCAGGCTCCCACTTTCTGTTGAGGCTCTGGGTGGTTCTACAGCTGAAGGCTCCCATTTCCTCTTCAAGCTGTGGGCAGTTCTACAGGCTCCCACTCCATGCAGGACGTGGGTGGTTCTACAGCTTCAGGATCCCACTTTCTGTTCAGGATGTAGGTGATTCTAAAGCTTTAAGCTCCCTCTTCATGCTGTGGGAAGTTCTACTGCTTCAGACTCCCACTTCCTCTTCAGACTGTGGGCGGTTTACGTCCGGCTTCCTTCTCTTCAGGTGTGGTGGTTATTATTATATTATTTTATTTATTTTTAAAAAGCCATTGTTCCAGGGCGGTCATTTTGGGGGGTTTCATTACTACATAAGTCATAACATTAACATAACATTACCTAACGAGTACAGTGATAAGGGATAATGACAATTGGTTCTACAGCTTCAGGCTCCCACTTCTTCTTCTTCAGGCTCTTGGGTGGTTCTACAGCTTCAGGCTCCCATTTCCAGTTCAGGCGGTGGGCAGTTCTACAGCTTCAGGCTCCCACTTCCAGTTGAGGCTGTGGGCAGTTCTACAGCTTCAGGCTCCCACTTCCTGTGCAGGCAATGGGCAGTTCTACAGCTTCAGGCTCACACTTCGAGTTCAGTCTATGGGCGGTTTTACACCTTCAGGTTTCCACTTTCTGTTTAGGCTGTGGGCGGTTCTACACCTTCAGGTTTCCACTTTCTGTTCAGGCTGTGGGTGGTTCCACACCTACAGGTTTCCACTTTCTGTTCAGGCTGCGGGCGGTTCTATAGCTTTAGGTTTCCACTTTCTGTTCAGGCTGTAGGTGGTTCTACAGCTTCAGGCTCACACTTCCTCTTCAGACTGTGGGTGGTTCTACACCAGTGACTGAAATTTCAGCTCTGTAATTCCTATTTGCGTTTCCTAGAAGGACATTGATGATGGAGGGGTCTAACAGTATAACAGAAGGCTACAAAGCTCCAAAGGATTAATGTTTGTAAAACACATAAACAAGCTACTGTGCTGCCACCATCCTAGCTACTACTAAAGCAGAGAGAGGTGGTCGGTAACCTAGGAAAGCTTGTGTACACAAGCAGGTGATAAGATCTGCTCTAGCTTTGAAGGGAAGCAAAATCAGAACAGCAAAGTTTTTAGTGAAGGTCTCTATTTACCTTTGTCTACATGTTTTACGCTAGTGGTGAGAATAACCCTTTAAGTTGTGCATTAGCAATAAATGGGGGAGAAGATGGGTGGAAGCAGGACTGCAGGATTAGGCTACACAAGGCTGTTTGTAGTCTGTAACTATAGAACTACATATGTCCACATACACTGCTGAGCAGAAGGGTAACAATGTTTTAAACTTTTGCCTTTCAGGTTCCATATCTCCCCATCCACTACAGCTTTGAACATGAGACTCCCATCATTTCATAGACAATTATCTTGGCTCTCATACATAACTTTGACCTGCAATTTTTTGCATCTGCTTAGTTCTGCAGATTCTTGTCCTGTATGCATTGTTACTGTTTTGCTCCTGGTGGTGGAACAATCTTTTTCTTATTGTTACTACAAATTACAACCGTTCTCACATTCCCTAATAGCTCAGTGTTATTAGGCCGATTCCCAAGTGAAAGGTTTATGGTTGGAGCAGCCATGAAGATTTCCCAAGAAAAGAGAAGCTTCATCATCCAGCTCATCGATGGCGTCTCTGGGCCAAGAAAATTGCATCATGTGAGGCCCTGACAGCGGGAAGAATATGGAACAAAGTCCATCCATCCCAAAACCAAGAGGTGACGTCCAGGGGAAATATCAGAGCCAACAGGTTGCTCATCACAAGGTCGATCAGTTCTGACGCTAAGACACAGCAGTGGAGGCGGCTAATAGGCTTCGTAAGAGTGAGATCACAGACATCCATGCAAGCACCGGGCGCATTACACAGGTCTGGAATGAGGGCCCGAAAAAAGGGGAAGAAGCCGCGACTCAATCTCGTCATAAAAGAGTTTGCCAAATGGGTCTGGGATAATCAAAGGAAAAGAGGCAAATGGTTCGAGAAATGGAAGAACTGTCAGGATCGGGGGAGGAGCCTGAGGACATGGGGAGGGGTCACAGCCAAAGATGTTGGAGACTTGACCAGGATCATTGGTGACCTCAATGCTGAGCTCTATGTGAGGGTCCTACAAGATGAGTTACTTCATACACTCCAGTACTATGGGTATGAAGAGGACGACATAGTGTCCAGCAGGACAACGACCTGCAGCAGACGTCAAGGTTGGAGAAGGAAGGGTTCAATGACAATGAGGTAGAGTTGCTGTATTGGCCTCCACAGTCCCCAGACCTCAACCCAATCCAATCTGCACCAACATTGGGAACGGGTATTGATGTCTATAAAATGATGGTAGCCTTTTGCTCGTCAGTATAAATCACTTGTCAACTTTGCTGGTAGACAGGACAGGACCATCAGAGCACAGGGGCATTTATGCCTTTCTCCTATATTTACTATACCCCGCTGTGCTAGCCTGTCTGGTAAGCCTAAGGCCCTAAGCTTTAAACATACCAGGCGCTGGCCCTCATTGCTGCCTGCCTATATGGTGTCCCTATTCCCTACCTAAACCCTGCCTACCAACCTATATGGCCTCAATAGCCACCTTAACTCTGCCTACCTAACCATATGGCCCCCTATAGCCTACCTGCTCATATGGCCCCTATACCATACCTACCTATTTGGTCTCTATAGCCTCCTGAACGCGGCCTCCTTGTATGGAATCTATAGTTACCTAAACCTTGCCTGCCTACCTATATGGCACTATAGCCAGCTAAACCCTGTCTACCTATATGACCTCTATAGCCACCTACACTATGCTTGCATACCTATATGGACCCCTATACCCTACCAAATGCTTTCTGCCTACCTATATGGCCACTATAGCCACACAAACCCTGCCTACCTACCTATATGGCCCCTATAGCCACCTAAATCTACCTACCTGTATGGCCCCTATAGCCTACCTAACTATTTGGCCCCTATACCCTACCTATACCTTATCTACATATATGGCACCTATAGCCACCTTAACCCTGCCTACCTACCTACATCATCCCTATAGCCTACCTACTCATATGGCTCCTATAGCCACCTAAACCCTGCCTACCTACCGACCTACTGTACCTACCTACCTGTAGCCTACCTACCTGGGACCTATCTACTTGACTTTGGCCATCTACTGCCTACCTACCTTCGACCAATCTACCTACCTACATGTGGCCCACCTACCTCCAGTTCTATGTACTGCCTACCTACCTGAAGCCTATGTACTGCCTACCTACCTGGAACCTACCTACCTAGAGCCCACCAACCTATCTAATGGGGGTCTACCTAGTAACATGATTCTAAGGGGTACAGGCCATAGCTGTAACACAAACTCCAGGGGGTGAATCCTCTGTTCCTCCCCTCAAGGATACTGGGCCTATGGTCTGTACCTGCTATACCACCTATAGGAAGTTTGTAATGAGGTGGGGGACAGTGAGGGAGGTGCTAGGAAAGTAAGGATTCTAAGATACTTGTGTCCAAATCTGAAGGGACGAGTGGTGGCCGGGAGAAGTCATCATGGTGTTCTGGACTGGATACGGAAAAAAAGGGAAATTCAACGACTTGTCAGAGAAATATCACCTTTATATAGTAGTATAGGGGTATTATTCCATCCCTATGTGGTGGTAATTTGTGGTCGTATTCTGGTGGTATAATCAGGTCCATATGTCATAGCATTATTGGTAATGTTAGACTTGGTATAGTGGATTTGTTTGGTAGCAGTATGATGGTGATATGTATGGTGAAGTAATCATTCCTTGTATTATCTAGTAACTGCATGACTTAAAGGGGTTGTCTCACTACATTGATTCATCTCACCTCAGTCCTGTTTTTTTGGTTTCACTTTGAATTCAGGGATGTGTTTACTGGGTTCTACTAGGCTGCAGTAGGGAAACCAGGTCTGGGAGCTATTTGCGACCAAATGGTGGCAGCCTATCAGGAGAGATCAAACAGGTCTGTAGCTATAGCAACCAGCGCTGGCAGCCTATCAGGAGAGACTGAACAGGTCTGTAGCTATTGTGACCAGTGCTGGCAGCCTAACAGGAGATATTGAACAGGTCTGTAGCTATAGCGACCTGAGGAGCTGATGCAGCCCATACAAGAGGGGATATCTAGGAATAGTTGGGGACATGTTAATGGACACATATTGCAAAGTGACTTGTTTTTGCAAGATCTTTAACATAAAAAGCAGCAATCCCTGTAGTGAGACAACCAGTTTAAGAGGTCCTGGTAAATGTTCATGGTTGGGGAGGCGGGGGGTGGGGAGGAGGGGCATAAAAAAGTTTGCTATGGGGCCCAGGCTTCTCTAGTTATGCTCCTGTTCTGAAACCACCAAGCACGAGTGCCTCTTCGAGAGCAAAGACTACGTAAGTTCAACACTCCAAACCAACACTGGTGTGTTCTTGCTAAGCCATCTCTTCCCAGTCATCTCCAGACCCCCCCCCCCCACCTTACCAACTGGTGTCAGCACTGGTCCCCTTACACTTGAGGTTCATCATCTTAACCGCTTCCTTTTCTGTGCCTCCATGTAAGTAAATAGCAGATACAAAAATGACATTTGATTTTGAAGTCTATTTTTTCAGGGCTATTCTGTATGGAGACTGTGGAGTTTCCTATCTTTAGTATGTTTTATGGAAGTCTTATTTTATAGTGCTCTATCAAGCAGTTACAAGCTGGAACACGAAGGGCCTATGATGGCAAACACAGTCAGGAACAATATTTGTGCAAATTGGGGTCATTTTTCTCCTTTTGTTGTTCGTGTTTCTCCGCTTTCGTGGACACGGGGTGTTTTTGTTGTTACTTTTTCTATTTCTTTTTTTTTCTGGGGACTCTTCTTTCCCATTGTTTACTTCTGCAGGGCTTTTTCTTCATGATGATGTCTCTTGAACGGATGACTATTTTTTTTTTAGCCTTTCTTTTATATGGAGAAATGGATACAAAATGTATTTTATTGTTACTACTATAAATCAGATTATGGCACGCTCCCTTCGAGGAACAGAAGCAACGATACCTAGCGGTGGACTTCTAAACTCCTCCGTGGAGCTACAAGCACAAGGACGGAAAATGTAACAAAACAAGGAATAAAAGGACAATGTATCGTTCAGTTATTTCAATATTTAATACATTAGATTTTAAACATGTTTCATGAATGGAGCTCATTTTTCGATTACGTAGGTAATGCAGGGTTGAACGATGGTTGTGCACTACAGAAAAGGGTATATGGGTGTCAAAATCCAACGGACATTTACCACAGCGACGTACCGCTATTTTTTCCCCCCTGCTTTTTGCGCAAAAAATGGCAATTGGATTTCGGAATTCTGGCGGCCCTTGTAATTGGGCTCTGGAATCCAATGTGCGGTCAAGGCAAAGACAACACGTTTTCTATATTCCACGTGATGGAGGTACAACAGGCACGTTTTTCTGTTGAGGGATTCCAGCACAGGATTCAGTTAGATTTTCAGGGGATTTCTAAATACTGAATTTTGCATTAGTCGTGACCCCAAACCTTTGTTTGTTGTTAATAGTTTAGAGTTTGTAAGGCGAAAATAGATGTACATTCTGTGAAGCATATTGTGACCTAAAGTGTTGATCCAGAGGATAGGCCATAAAACCCCATTGAGGAGGAGTCAATTGTCCTCATTTTAGGGAAAAAATTCCTTTCCGACTCCAATCTGGCGCAGAATAATCCGGATTACGACCCTTTCTCCTGATTCTCAGTGTAGTTTTTCTTGGTTTTATATTACATCTGACAGGTATAAGGACCTTAGCCTGAATCGAGTTCATAACTTGTTTTATTATGTCTTATCAGTAATGTATCCAGACCCATTCTCCAGTATCCTGGTCACTATAACTTGTTATATTTTTACATCTAGAAATGTATAAGAAATTCTCAGAATCTGAGTCTCTATTATCTTGTTTGATTATTAAATCTAGATATGTATCCAGACCCTTTCCAGAAGCATGGTCACTTTTACTTGTTGATATTTATGTTCAATCTAGAAAAGTGTCATTGGAACATTATATAGATAATCTGGTATCTATTAGTTGTTCTTTTTTTACATCTAGATAATGTTTAAGGCACATTCTCCAGAATGGGCTCTATAACTTGTTACATTATTACTTCTAGAAATGTATCCTGACCTTCTCCTGAAATCCTGGTCACGGTATCTTGTTATATGATTTCATTAGAAATGTATCTGACCTTCTCAAGAATCCTGGGTCACTTTAAATGTTTAGATTATTACATCTAGTATTGTCTCAGACCAATTATCCAGAATTAGGGTACTTATTAACTGTTATAATTTTACATCTAGAAATGGTTACAGTCCTTTCCAGAATCTGCGTAAATATACCTGTTATTTTAAATTATTATCATATAGATAATGTATTCCAGACCTTCTATAAATAGAGTTGATTCTGAGCATCAAAAATTGTATTATAATTACTATCTTTGTTATAGTTGCAAATAATACCAATAACCTACAATAGTGTGCATCTTGGGCTACCAGGTGTTGAAGCTAATGTTTTTGGACGATTTGCAACGTCTTAACAATAGATGCCAATACAAACTACAAACCACATACTTATATACAATCCTAGTAAATGTGCAATAGAATTACACCTGAACTCCAATGACGTATCCCGTCCCAGCGCTTCCGATATTTCGGGCTACGCGATTTGCCAGTCGGAAATGACGCACAGGCTGGTGTAACAAACAGGAAATATTTGGGAAGGGCAAAAAAAAATGCGCATGCCGTAGATAGGTGGAGATCAACATTGTAAGTGCGCTGTGAATTGGACCGGAGCATGGGTGAAAGTTAATAAACAACAAAATATAAATATACATCTCATGATAATTTGCCTTTTCTACTATATAAAAATAAGATAGAGGAAAAATGATGTTAGTTAGAGATTTTTAAAGTATCACGAAGCTACGGGCTAAGGATTTGAGCTATAAAAAAAAAACAAATAAAACAATAGTGAAATTAGTTCATGTTCTGGTACCTCTCTCTCGCCTCGGCTAACCATTAGGCACTGTTGTGGTGTGACTTGAGCATCCAAAATGCTCCCTGTCCGCAACAATCGATCCCACATCTCACCACACAAGATTTAATCACTCTATCAATAGCCTTGATTTTAAGCTAATATCTTCTAGAGTTATGTTAACCCCTAAAATGTTTAGGTCAAGTTTGATCTGTTACGGACAGAGATATTAGTAATGTCGTTCAAGTGTTCAAAACTCCGTGCTTTTTCTGCACTACTACTGGTGGTATTCTAATAGTGTTAGATTGCATGAAAAAAGTGGACAGATTAACTAAATTGGTGGGAATTGCAGGTAGATATTGTTACGGATAACATGTTCTAATTCATGTTTGTCTGAAAATGTGGTACAGGTCGTGTAATATTAGCAAGTTCTATATGGACATGAGCACACTTAATAGAATCCTGTATATTTAAAAAGAACTATGGATTTGCTGGAAGTAATCATTTGGGAGAAATGTTGTTCCCAATGTAGGAAAGTTTCCTAGAAACCACCTGACATCCTTGCCAAAACTGTTTTCATAGATTGGAGTCCGCTTCCATAAGTTGGGGTAAATATGTTTCAAAAAAATTTTCAATCGTATTTGCTGAAACAAATGATGAATTTGATCAAGGTACCAGACTGCATTCTTCTTTTTTAAAGGGGGTCGATTTGGTGGTGACCAATTTTGTTAGAATTAGGGGATTTAGAAGTAATTACCTATCTTTTATATCCAAATATGATGCTGTTCGATTTAATCTTTGGGTAGGCTGGTGGTAAAAACTTTGGCCTTACAGGCGTACAGTATTTTGCTTTTTCCGCCTTCTGTAATATGAAAATGGTTACATTTTTTGGCCGTGATCAATATCCCCCAGCTGAAGAATGACACGACGAGTATGACTAGGATAGAGTGCTCATAAAGTGGTGGATGGGTGTTTCTGCTGTTGTTTTGCGTTATGATTTGCATTGATGACTTGACTGTATGCCAGTTGATGTAAAATCAAAAATGAAATATCATGTTCCCAATACATGGTGAGTATATTTTAAATTAATGGATTGATATTACAAAAAAATGAAAGATAATGTGGTATGGCAGGCACACCTCACCACCATATAAAAGGAGGTATTCGATGTACTGCATACAGCAATTTCGAATCACACGAAAGAGGTGTTTAGTCGAAGTGTAAAATTACTTTGTAATCCCACCATGCCATCACCAGATTAGACACAGATAGGAAGGGAAAAATTTAGCCCCCATAGAGTCTCACACCTGAAGGTAATATTGAGGTTGAAGGAAAAAATTGTGTGTGTGTCATAAGGAAATATCTGCCACTAGGTCACAATGTAGGCAGATAATTATAATAAAAAATGAACATATTGCTTAGATGGGATTTCTTTGGCCTTCTTTGGATTGGCCACCGGGGGTGTGGATTATTGTCGGACTATGTTTAGACAATCTAAACTCATACTTGTCTTGAATTCATTATTATCTGTTGACGGATTGAACGTTGTTGTGAAGGGGAGCAATAGAGGCTGCTGTTTCCTGCAAATGGCTCGGGGTCCTCACTACAAGTGGCTTTGAGCCATTGAGACAAACTCTCTAAGATTGAACCAATACCCGAGACTATGGGTCGCATAGGGGAACTGTCCTCATTTGTGGGATTTTGGAAGGGATACATGTGTGAGGAATCATTTGGGGCTCTGTGTTAATATTTAAGAATTCCAGATGTTTTATTGATTAAAAGCACGCATCTGTGGGACACGACCTTCCGTAATATTTTAGGGGTTATGTCGTATATTTACAGGATGGGGGTTTGTGTGTTGCTATCCTGAGTAGCTTGATAGATAGGATCTTGAGGGAGTTATTCGATCTGAATATTTGTGGTAGATCCTATTCAGAACTCTCGCCCATAAGTAATATGCTGACCCGCGCATATATATATATTTTTGGGTCCATACTGTTTGGTTCACCACGGTGCTCCTTGTCAGCCTTTTTATTCACTCAGAGGTGTTTGTTAGCTCTTGTAATGCTCTCCGTTTTATTGTTTCTTCTGTCTGCAAGCATAAGAGTGATTAAACTATTTTTACGAATTACGCAGCTGGAGAGCGACACCGTGGTAGTATTTGTTGTGCTAGTTGGGATTGTATTTAATTGTCCGTGCTTCATCATAGATTTGTGTCAGTACAGGGGTTGACTTTGTACGGCCATTCAGACGGTGTCTCTATTGCGACGGTTTTGGGTCGCCGCGCATGAGACGGCAAGTTTGACGCTGCGCTTATTTTGGACGGGGGACGCGGCTCAGATGTGGCCCATAGACAATGCATTGCTTTACGTAGGGGCGGTCCGCGCGTAATATAATGTGAATGTCACCATTGTGCGCGCTCCTCTATCGCGTCGGTGGTTTTGTGAGCGAGCTTGTGGTTGGTCGCAGGAGCGACGGAGTCGCGGTTAACCATTGCGGTTTATTTGTGAGAGAGAGCTGGGATTACCGTTTATGCTCCGCACTGGGATTGGTGCGGTATTTGAAGCGCATAAATAGTTGTTATGCGCGGAATACTGTGTACGGTTTAGTTGGTGTCGCCATTAGATTCTTCTGTCGGCATATATTTGAGCGTGTGGGTGAGAAAAGTTTGGCGCTATTTTTATGACGGTGTGGCCTTGCGTGTTAGGGATATATAATTGTGTGGATTGTATAGTGTGTTGGCAAACGTGAAAAGGTGGAAGGGAGGAGTTTTAGTGTTGTTTGGCAAATTGAAACTCGCGCATTCAGTCTCGTGAGGAAAAAATTGAGTTCCTCCCAGGTCAATAGGGTCGGTAGATATTCGGTGCGAGCTACCCCCACGCCATCACTTTATTTTTTAGCTGTGAAAAAGCTCGACTTAGCGGTTGTTATCAGGGTGCTAGGAGCGGTGTCTTCTGGGAGCTGTTTGCACGCAGATTCGTGGAATACTAAGCTGACTATTGAAGTTATGGTTGCTGGCATTTCAGTCATATAGTGGATGATGCAGATGTAACTGCGTGGATTGTGTACTATGGCAGGGGGCTCTCGATGCTAATCTGGTAAACGCAGTGGAGTGTGCAAGGACTAAATAATCTGGAATAAACTATGGCTCAATAGCATAACCGCCTCCCTCCCGCCTTGATACACCCACATTCTTGGATACAGTGGATGGATCGGCGCACGTGGATCCGTTTCAGAGGCAGGAACATGTGGGCAAGCAACCGTCTTCGTAGAAATAGTCAGGTTGATCCAAGCGACTCTCCAAAATTTGTGAGATTCATTTTTTACAAGACAATAGAAGATATTTGGAGATGGACTATGCGTTTGATGTTTAGTGGACTCTTTGTGAAGTTAGAAGGTTTAGAACATCAAACACGAATACCGGGTCCATTAGTATAACTATGGCTTCACCAGGTGTGATGTCCTAATTTATCTGGTCTAGAGACGCTGCGAGTGAAGCTAGACCTCGTACGTTTTGGAGAAGTATCCCACAACATTCTTGATTCCAGATGCCAAACACTCAAAACACATACCCTCTAAACAAATCTTTTAAAATGTGCAAATACTTATCACATTTATATCTATTATCACTGATCCACCCAGCCCCCCTACAACCTTATCCATTTTTTTCCCAAACAGTTAAAAATCCTTGTCTTGTTTATTATTCCTATGCTAGTAGGCGTCATGTTCTGACCGTGCAATCAGCATGTGTAGCCGGAAGTGCCGTGCGAGGATGCTATTCTGTGACGGGATCGCGTTTTTCTCCATGGACATTTGGGTGTTTTCTATTTGGTGTGATTATAGTCTTTGACATTTTATGGACTTTGTATTTAATGGGTATTGGATGATGTGTTCCTGGTAGCTTTTGTGTGTTGGAGCATGCTTTGTTGTTTGTGTTGGTTGATGCGTTTTGTCTGCATATGATCAAGGACGGTGATGTATCGAGTCCTCGAAACAGGTTAGCTTAACACTGGGTGAGCCTGTTATACATATTACTGTCTAGAAATAGGTACTCACACGATCAGTCTCGCTGAATCCTGGTGCCTTCTAACTTGTTTATATTACTCGCCAATCTTCGAAATGTCTCCGACTGTACTCAGATTCCTGGTCAACTAACTTGTTATATTATTACATCCAGAACTGTTCGTGTAACAGCCTTATCCAGTCTTACTCTGGTGTCATATATCTTGTTATATATATTACATCTAGATAATGCTATCCAGATCTTCTCAAGAATCTGGTCACTATAAACTTGTTATATCTGATTAGCATTCTAGAGGAGATTTATTCCAGACGCTTGTCTCAGGAACATCCATGGTCACTTATGAAATTGTGTCATATTCTTGTTTACATATAGAAATGTATGATTTTCCAGAATCCCGGCTAGTGTCACTATAGTTATCGGGCAATTATTATATCTAGATATGTATCCCATGATCCATTCCCTCCAGAATTCTGGTCACCTATAAGCTTGTTATATTATTTACTTCTTGAAATGTCCCAGACCTCTGTCTCAAATCATGAAGTTCTCTCTATAACCTTGTTATATATTACATTGTTTTAGAAATTGTATCCAGACTTCTCCCAGAATCTTGTACTATCAATCTGTTCATATTATTACATCTGAGAAAGTTATCGACCATCTCAGATTGGTCATAGAATTGTTTATATTATTAACATCTATTGATTTGAGAATAGGTTGGTGAATTTGGTGATGTTCGGGTCTTGATGAGGTCACGCCGCAGCGGTGTATGCTTTAACAGCATCTTGTATAGGTCAATAGAAGAGTAGCTTGTTATATTATTTACATGTGAAAATGGTTCAGCCCTTAAAGAATTAGCAGGAGCTATAACTTGTTTGTTATATTATTCAACTAGAAATGTATCCAGTTTCTCTCCAGAACGCCTGATAAAGATATAGTCTTTTTGTGTCTATTTTTGTATTTTACATCTAGAAATGTTATCCAGACCCGAGTGTGTGAATCACTGTACTTTAATATGTTATATATTATTACATCTAGAACATGGTATCAGACCTCTCCGTTAAATCTAAACTGGATCCTAAATCTTGTTATATTAATAGTACATCTAGAAAAGTATAGACCCTTCTCCTGAAACCTGGTCCTATAATTGTATATATTATAATCTAGACATGGTGTATCCAGTATTCTATCTTTGCTGCGCACGGAATTATTATTATAGATAATATGACGCTCTAGATAATCTTGTGTGTCTCCGTGTTCTCGTATCGCTTCGAAATAGAGCTTACAGACTTTCTGACCTCTCTCGTATGCTCATCGTGAGAGAGGATTTGCTAAATGGTGCCTTCGCTATTCTAGCAGATCTCAGTGTACTAGAGAACTCGCTCACTATTTGTGCATCTCATGTTTCATTCGCTTCTTTTGGTGTGTGTGTATTGTGTGTGTGTGTGTGTGTGTATTTTATATATGCTTATCACTTAAGTGGACTGAGAGCATTCTCTTGATCTCTGGTAAGGAGAGGATCAGTGAATATCAGGCTCAGGCTTGACTGCGATGAGAGAGAGCGCGCGTGTGTTGCTCTCGTAGCAGATTGTGACGGGATTGGCGAGATTATTATGACGAATATAATGTGAGTGGTGGAGGAATATTTTGGAGGTTGGAGGTTTAAAGAGGAGTTGTAATTGGTATTGAGATTCAGGAACATGAAATTGGTGGAATTCCCAAGCTGTTGTTGCATGCTGTAAGTGATGTTCGTGAAAGATGGACACTGTTCCACAACATTACTTTTTAGTGCATAGCATTTGCTTTTAAAAATGTAAATGAAAATAAATTGAAAACGTTTTTTTTATAGCAAGATTTCGCTCATATTATAAAAAAAACTATAGTGTATTTAATTGTTTCTCTGAAAATGGATGAAATTTTAAAATAGAATTACGGGACATCCTTTAGGGAGGATCCATTACATGAGAAACTTTACAGTCTGAAATCTGAATTCCATGTGGATTTGGGCTTTAAAAGTGACTGTCGCGAGAAATCAGGACTGTGGTCTTATTACCACCTCCTAATAGATTAGATTGGAAAGATATACAGTCACTGTAGAGATTGTGTAAGAATCAAGGTTATAAAGACTATATTACCTCCATAACAGTTATCATATCGTGATAGTGGATAACAGTGACACAGCCTCTATAGATTCCTCTCTAGTATATATTACTAGAATGCGTGGACATTTGAAGTGATACGATTCACCAGTTGGTACTGTGGCCTGACTAAGAAAACCACATATATGAAATTTAACCACCACAATAAAGACATTATCATCTTGACGTACCTCCCTCTATGTGTTCAAACTTTGGCATAAGGTGTTGCAAAACATCTCCCCTTTTATAGCTGCTGGTAGATCCATTTCTTCTATCTCATGATAACAAGGAAAAGATGAACTTTATTTGCTCACCATGACCTATATTTTTGATGTCCGATGGAAGCACTCTCGCACCCCTAAATACAATCGATTCTACGGCAAACTGATGTGGATGATTAGACATGGTAGTTGTTGTCTCGGGGTGGAGGAGAGACGTGTTATACTTTCGCTATAAGAATTAAGTGGATATGATTTATTTTATCTCTTTTTCTCAGTTGTTTCATTACTTGACTAGAACCTTATTTGTGATGAGGAATGTGTGTGTGTGTGAGTTGATGATGTAACTGACCTCTCCCACCCATTGTTTGCTTTATAATATATATGATAGAGGAGAGATAGAGTGTGGTGGGTGTGTGTGTGTAAAATTTTAATTTTTGGGTGAGAGGGTATATATTCCATACAGAGGTTCGCGCTTTCGACACATATTTCTGGTCAGCCGCAATGCACCTCCCATTGATCCTCTGAAGTCCGGATCGGACTTCTATAGATGTGTGTGTGTGCTGTGAACTCAATACCATAATATATAGATGCAGGAGCAAGTTCTTGTTGAGACCTAGTATGTGGTAATAGCACTGTATAGGCGCAAGGACTACAGAGGAACACTGGGCTGTTCCACTGTTCAAAAGCAAAAGCCATAAACGGATCCGTCAGGATAGAGGAGAGCAAGACCTTCTTTTTAATGTCCCTTTTTTTTAATTCACTTCTCACTCAGTAAGTCGCATCAGAGACTCTATATAACCAAACCCAAGCAAGACCAGAGGAGAATGAAGAAGAGTCTCATGCACGGTTTAAACAATCATCTCACAAACATCTCTGGCCGCTTAGGATACAATGTGACATACGCCGCATGCGTAATGCTATGATTTAATAGTATATTTGGGTACTTGGGCACCACCATCCAAGGTTTTCCATTCTCCCCGTCTTATGATCTCTAGTAACGCACCTCGCTGAATGTGGAAGTCTATTTAGTATGTAGCACTTGCACTCCTGTTGGGTGTGCAATTATGGAGTACAGTTAATAGAATCGCTATGCTCCTGCACTAGTTACTCTCTAGTGGAAAGCCCAGCTATCGAAGACAGCGGCCTCTCCCCTTCCGCAGCTCTACGATTTGTCTCTAGCTGTGCTCTCTGCACGGGCATCCCATAACATATGTTAGAGATATAATGGTGCCGCACACCTTTCTTGAGGTTTGGGTTCTCAGTGCGAAAAGCAATGTTTTCATTGGCTAGCGAGATGTCCTAATGTGGATAGAGGATCAAGGCATCCCATTTATATATATAGAGGGCAAACTCTGACGTCAAGCTTCTCGCTTTCACGTTGTATGGTCCGGTTGATGGCTACTTTGGCATGAAACGTTGGTCCGTTGGAATACTTTTCTTTGTGCAACTGTATAAATGGAGCATATCACCTGTACCAAAGTATTACATAAATCATTATTGTGATCTTTTCACGTTTGCGTACTAGATATTCAAGAGTGCACGTGGCATTATTCTACATCATGCTGTCATCCACTCTATATCATCAGAGATTAATACTTAGCCCCAATAAGAATGTTGAAAGTGGAGCAAGGTGGTACAGGATGGGGTAAAGGAGCAGAGAACATTAACTCCTATTTGCTTGTGAGAGGCATCATGAAATACAATGCATGTAGTAATAGGTACTGGCGTAGGAACCATCTGCCATTCAGTGTGGAAAAATTAAAATATAAACTTTTAATTGAATAATTGATAAAATAGGAGCCATATAGTACAAGTCCTATAATCCACTCGGACAATTTTAAAAGATTGACACAATACAAGATACTAAGTGTGAATGGAAGATAAAGTCTGTGATTGGTGTTACACTTCAATTATTTGCTTTTGTTTTGTTTGGTGATTTGTTTAGAGTTCATAGGGTTGACACCTAGGGAATTGGTACGGTTAGGTGCTTGAAAGAAACAGGGGTGCCCACTTTTGAGGGCATTAGAGTTACCCCCTTTTTTTGAGTACTTCACCGGTTTAGTTGTCTTCTGGATGGTGAAATCATGTAGGGTCCTCTAAGGGAGACTTTGGTATAGGTAGCAACTTCCGTTTATCTATATACTTTAGTTTTAGCAATTAAAAGCTGATCTTATTTTTAGCTGACTGGCAGACTTTATGGTTACATTATTGTTAGTTTTCCGGTTACATTTTGTGACGCGGGCGCTCAATAGTGGGTGTCTCTTCATAATATCTTTATAAAAGAGGCCCTATAGTTTTCTAGAAATATGGCGTAAACAGCAGCTTCGTTAAACATTTTGGGATCTTTAAATCTAATTAATGTGTGTAGTCATTCACTCTTCTCCGAGCCTGGACACATCTTGCTCCCTGGTGAGGAGAACCCCTTCCTATTCTGGTGGGACGGAATGTAGCTAAAACTCCTGGTCACATGTCTAGAGTCAAGTTTAACTCCCTCTGTTTGTATATTGGCCTTGTTTTCACTCTGTATATAAATCCTAGTATGAGTTGATCTAAGACAATAGTGTGTTGATGTGACTATTGATAGGATACAATTGGTAAGCGCATTTTATATTGTTTTAGTTACAGCTGGCGGGGCCACCTCGCACTAGGGCGAAACACATCAACAAGAGATGTTTTGGGACAGACAGGGCTTGCAAAAACGTGTGGTTCAGAATAGATAAATAGGAATCATCACTGCGCAACTAAACTCTACTCTGTTTGATCTATGTGGAAGATCAGCTCGCCTGTATGAGAAATACTCATTAGAACAGAATGGAAGAACACAGCGTCACTTTAGATATCGCGGAACTCCCAGTAGTAGAACAGAATGGAGAGCAGCTAGCCGAGACCACTGTACTTTGCTAGAATTTTTACATAGAAAACTACGTTGGATTTGTCCACGAGTAGATAAAAAGCAGCGACTGGCCTAGATATCTGTGCTTAATTTCCATTTGTCTGTGCATCAGCTGGACGCAGAACAAGCACGTTCAACCGCCATGATACTGGGAAACTCACATAGAGAAGGAATGAAGAGAAGAACGCAGCAACTGCTCTGTATGGGAGATACTCTGCCTAGAAACAAGACATGGAGAAGAATCACAGCGCTGATGTACTGGGAATTCATAGCAAAGATGTGATTAGACGACACAGCAGTGCTCCCCTGTATAGAGGAGATACATTAGAAACAGAATGGAGGAAGACACGCCCCCTGTATGGGCACACATTCCCTACAACAGAATGGAGAACACTAGGTAGACTCCCATAGATACTGGGAAATATATTATAGAACAGAATGGTGACACAGCACTATACCCTGTACTGGATGTAACTTCCATAGTACAGAATGGAGAGATAAGTGTGTGTGCTCTTCATAGTACTGGGGTAACTATGTAGAGACTGAAGGGAGAACACACCGACCCCCTGTACTGGTGTAACTGTACGTCCATCTGTTACTCGCAGAATGGAGTTGATGCACCAGGGGCGTGTACAATTGCGCGGGATTGTTTTCTACGCTCAGCATACAAGAGTCATACACGTTGCAATTAACTATGCCATTGTGAAATAGGCCTACACCGGCAAAAACTGTTTATATTTTTTGGCGTTTCGAAAAAGACGGTTGCATGTGGTCAGCACAACAGTCAAAACATGCTTAATTAAATTCCCCACTTGGATGTAAATTTGCCGCAAAAGAATTGAGCGCACAAACTAGTAGCTTTGTAGGTTGTTAAAATTGAGTTTGTTCTTACGCCCATCTAACTATCTTTTCTCTCCTCCTCCTGTTAGTTGTTGTTAGATGAGTAGATGGCGGATTTATAGATATTGATTCCTTTTTTAGAACCAAACGCTATTGTAATCCCCCCCCCTTCTCTTAAACAAGTACAAAGCTACTAGTTTAGTGGGCATAACTAAATTTCTTTGCGCCAATTTATCATCAGGGGTTAATTAAGAGGTGTGTTTGCTGGTGGGCTGAATCCAAAAGAAAAAAAAAACGTCTTTTTCAACGCCCAGACCAAATTATATAAATTGTGTTTAATGTAGCCATATATTCTAAAAAGCTATAAATGGTTAAATTGCAACTGCTCAATCTCTGTGTTTGTGTGGAGTCTGATCACACGAATTTGTTTAAAAGCGTACTAATGACGTATAGTTTCTGTGGTGGCTAAATTCGTTGGCAGCTACCGATATGTTAGAAAGAATTGTCGGTGGGTTGTTTGGATAGCTGGTTGAAATAGTGTAATTTTTGCTGCTGGCGCTGAAGTCCACCCACCCCCCACCCCCCCTCCCTGAACAAAAATAAACCTGTTGTTTTCAATGCCAAATACTAATTACAATTTGTTCCTTGGTTTGTGTCACTTAGTTCATTTTAAAATTCAAGACTTGAAAATTAGTTTTTGCCCCCCCCCCACCTGTGTTATGTGTCTTTGTTGTGCGTCTGGCGGTTGGGTGTGGACGATTATGAATGAAAACAGCATATTGTACAACACGCTACAAGCTCTACTAGCTTTGTACGTGATTTTATTATGCGGAGATTGAGGGAGGTGCTAATTCCTAGTGGACGTAATTTACATCAAGGGTAGTGTATAATTAATCGTTAGTTTTTATTTGGTTGTGAGAAAAAATAAACCGAATTCTTTTACAAACGTCCAAAATTATCCTAATTGCATTTTTCCTAATTAGCTTTTAAACACACCCACCCCCCCAAAAACCCGCCCCCCCCAAAAACAAATGATTTCAACTATAGATAAGGATAATTTACAAAACTGTCCCTCGTTTATCATTCATCTAGCTTAGTCCAATACCTTCGTTGCGCCAGAAGACAAAAACCGCAAATTGCCCTTTATACTGGTGTACTCCATAGAACAGAATGGAGAAACACAGCGATCCCCTGTATGGGAAACTCCCATAGAACAGAATGGGGAGAACACAGCGCTCCCCTGTACTAGGAACTCCCATAGAGCAGAATGGAGAACACAGCGCTCCCCTGTACTGGGAACTCCCATAGAGCAGACTGGAGAGTCCTGTGCAAGCCCAAACGGTTCTCCATTCTGAGTCGACACTTTTGGGGGCTTGTCTGAGATTAGCGCGCGGCAAGTCCTAAGGGGTGGTTGATCTCCGATAACCATATTGGGACAGTTGAGGGCATATTGTTGTGAGGATATGTCTATCCTCAATGTCTATAGTTTGAATACCCTTTTAAGCATAAATGTAACCCTAAGTCAAAGTCAAGGTTATGACTAGGGATAGGCTTTTGCAAGGGATAACTTACCTCTTTTCGGTTCTTTCAGTCCAGCAGTACTCTTGCTCCAATGTCACTTCAAGTACAACACCAGTGCAGAAGTAACGTTGGAATGAGAGTCCCGTGGAACTGGAAACACCATTAAGAGGTAAATTAAAGGGGTTGTCTCACTACAAATATTGATGGCATATTGCTAGGACATGCCATCATTATCTAATAAGTCTGGTTCCCACCTCTGGGATCTCCACCTATCTCCAAAACGAGCCCCGAAAGAAAGAGGAGGTCAGTACTCTCCCATTGACTTGAATTTGAGTTCTGAGTTTGGCACAATGCTTAGCTGTAATTGGAATTCCCATTCATTTCAAGAGTCACGACCACCTCTTCGTTCAGAACAGAGAGGTTTCGGGGCCCAGAACTATCCGACATTGATGGCACGTCCTAGTGATAGGCCACCAAAGTCTATGGTGGGACAACCCCTTTAAGCCTCACAAGACAATGGAAAATCCCAGCGCCAACTTTGGTGACTTTCAACAAACCTCTTGGATGTAGGTCGAATTTGACTACACTAGTTTGAAGCCATCAATGTTGTAGTCTAAGAAAACCCCCTTTACAAATCTACACCACTGGTTCTATCCACTTGAACGTCCTCATGCTTTAGTTCTATGAACGTCATCGTTAGATTTTATGTTGCTTTAAAATTGTCAAAATTCTGTTTAATTTACTAATAACCCACTGAAGAGATGGCCACAGGGAAGAATAACTTCTGCTTAGCTTCTGTAATCTGCGCGCTTCATCTCGGGCCTCTCGGAGTCCATTAATTATCTTGAGTTATTTCACTTTGACCATTGTTGGGCGCGCGCCAGAGAAGATCTCAAGCAACGATGCCTCAAGATGATACCAGAAGAAATGTGCTGTAATAAAACCAATATCATCTCATGGTCAATAATTCTAGGTTTAATAGACTGAAGTACAGAACGGAGGCCGCCTTATCCCAGAAGATTCTATAAAGAGGATTTTATTAAGTATCTGTAATTATCTGCAGAAGTTTAATAAGTGCCTGAAACTACTCCAGGAAATGTACGAGAAAAAAATGTAGGGTCCTGAATAGGAGCCAATTGGAGAGTTCTTGTTGATTTTCAAAAGAAATAATCCTCTAAATGAAAGAAGATGCAATTTGCAGTAATAAATTGTTGAAAATTGAAAACTATGGACACTCAGTTAACCCCTTTACACCCTGCGCTGTAAATTTAAGGGTGCATGGAGTGGACCTACTCTCTTCAGTAGCAGCCAGGATCGGAGGCAGCTATGATTCTGGCCATTTAAAATCATAGTCACTTTTGTTAACACGTCCATGTCACGTAAATGATAAACGAACAGGGCTGTAGTGCACAGCGGCTCCTGAGCAGCCCTTGATGCGATTGCGGACTGCCCTTTGATTACCATGGCAGCTAGAGGCCTCATGAAGGTCTCCATAGATGTCAGCTTAGTACACCTATTACAGTCATAGGTGATGATAGAGAAGCCTGTATACTGCAGTAAAAGTTACCCTAGGGGGGACTAATTTTTAGGGTATGTTCAAATGGCGTATTGTACACCACGCAATATGCCGGGTGTTTTAGAAGTACGCGCTGGCCATTAGTGTAGATTTCAGGTCTCTCAGAAACGTGAAAGATACCTGGGAACAGAGGCTGTGATGTTGGAGAATGTTCCAGAATGATACAAAGGGACTTTCACACGGGGCAGATTTTGTTACAGACATTTCAGTAACCGAAGACCGGATACACTTGTCTGCATGAGGTTGTTTTGGTGAATAGACACACGTTTTGTCTGGACTGTCCCCAAAAATCAACTTACGGGGTTGGTCCCAAAATCAAAATACTGGGGCCCCCAGCCCCCAGTCCACACTGTAAACATGTGCCAGATTTATCAACACTATAATAACTGGTGCATTGTCTGAGTATTAGACAGTATTAATCTGCCCAGATATAATAGGATGTGCGAGGGGGGCAGTGTTCACTCACCTACCAACCTGCCCTGCCACCTTGCTACCATTAAACCCCCCTAGTTTTTGCATTCGCTCCTACTTTTTTGCCCCATCCTTATAAATAATGACTGGGGAACAGGGCCCCTTAGGGCTACAGCGGGACTGCTCTACGGGGCCCCCGGCCGGGTCGTGAAGCGGGCATTTAAAAGTATGCCCCCCTTGGGGGACATGCATAAAATTTAAGATGTAAGGGAGCAAAAAACTTGCCCCCTCTCCTGCCGTAATAGCTCGCAGGCGACGCACAGAAGGCGCCATCAACCCCCCGCCGAGCTTCCCCCTAGCCCAAGCCCAAAGCAGCAGGCTTTTGGGCCTGGGAGTCGACGGGGACGCCGGGGGGGCACGCAAAATCTATTGCTACGGGGGGGGGGCTATTGTCACAGGGGGGCCCCCAAACAAGGGGGGCCTTATTGGCACAAGGGGGCCCTAAACACAGGGGGGGGGCTATTGTGGACAGGGGGCCCTAAACTACAGGGGGGTTTTTTTTTGACAGGGGCTCTATTTTCACAGGGGGCCCCAAGATACAGGGGGGGGATTCTGCACAGGGGGGGGGCTATTACAGGGGGGCTTCGCACAGGGGGGGTCCTATTCTGCCTGCGGGGGACCATTCGCCTACGTGCCCAAAACACAGGGGGGCCCATTCTACCTCAGGGGGCCCAAGCTCGGGGGGGCCCCATTTACCTACAGGGGGGGCCTTATTTACCTACAGGGGTCCCAAAACTAAGGGGGGGCCCTATTCTACTTACAGGAGGGCCCCAATCTACCTCAACCCCCCGGGGGCCCTTTTTCTACCTACATGGGGCCCCAACCAAACCCCCCAGGTCAATTGTACAACAAAAACGATTGGGAGGGGCCCCCAGCACCTGCCCCACCCCCTGGGGGAACCGGGAATTTCCAAGGGGT
This sequence comes from Phyllomedusa bahiana, assembly GCA_025379985.1. Classification (NCBI taxonomy): domain Eukaryota; kingdom Metazoa; phylum Chordata; class Amphibia; order Anura; family Hylidae; genus Phyllomedusa; species Phyllomedusa bahiana. The sequence continues at coordinate 92,607 of JAODAL010008585.1, read as the reverse complement.
AAATTTTCCATTTGGGCCATTAAATGGGGAGTTTGTACATGGAGGGGGGGGGGCACTATTGGGAAAAAAAAAAAAAAAAAGGGGTCCCGTGTTTTTAAATTCTGCAGGGACAAGTATGGGGCGGGAAAGTCATCATGGAGGGGCTGGGCCAAATGGAGAAGGAAAAAGAAATGAAAACCATCAACAAAAGTCCCTTGAGGGGCCCAAATGTAAGTAAACCGGGGGGGATCCAGGAGGGGGCGGGGCGTGGGGTCAGCCGGGGGGAGCAGGGGGGGGGGCCCAGACCTCCCCGCATTTCTTATGGGGGCCCGGTGTGAACAGAAGCCCCGGAATCTTTCAAAGAATTTTTTTCAACTGTAACTGCAGAGTTTGAAGGGTTTAAACATAAATAAAAAGGGTTAGCCCACACTTTTTTTGCATCTCTTTAAATTGCTTTGGGGACAAGGAGCAATGCCTGTGGGGCAAAGTCTTCCTCCCATAACACATAGGGGGGGGCATGTACGTACGGGGGGCGCCAGTACTGGGTCCTTTCACCCAAAAAAAAAGTTACAGCCCTGTTTTCCCAGATTTTTAAAACAAACCACTAAAATTTGGCGCTTATGGGCCCCCTCCCCGATTAGGAAGGGAGGGGGCGTTCTGGAGGCGTGTAGCATGACAACCATATACACTCACCGGCCACTTTATTAGGTACACCTGTCCAACTGCTCGTTAACACTTAAATGCTACACAGCCAATCACATGGCGGCAACTCAGTGCATTTAGGCATGTAGACATGGTCAAGACAAGCTCCTGCAGTTCAAACCGAGCATCAGTATGGTGAAGAAAGGTGATTTGAGTGCCTTTGAACTTTGGCAGGGTTTTGTGGTGCCAAAAGGGGCATGGTCTGATATTTCAGAAACTGCTGATCTCCTGGGATTTTTCAGCACAACCATCTCTAGGGTTTACAGAGAATTGGTCCGAAAAAGAAAAAACATCCAGTGAGCGGCAGTCCTGTGGGCGGAAATGCTTGTGATCCCAGAGGTCAAAGGAGAATGGGCAGACGGTTCGAGCTGTAGAAAGGCAAACAGTGACTCAAATAGCCACCCGTTAAAACCCAAAGGGGTTAGGCGAAGAGCATCTCTGAACGCACAGTACGGCCAACTTTGAGGCAGATGGGCTACAGCAGCAGAAGACCCCACCGGGTGCCACTCCTTTCAGCTAAGAACAGGAAACTGAGGCTCCAATTTGCCCAAGCTCATCAAAAATTGGACAGTAGAAGTTGGAAAAACTTTTGCCTGGTCTGAGGAGTCTCGATTTCTCTGCGACATTCGGATGGTAGGTAAATTTGGCTTTCAACAACTGAAAGCATGGATCCATCCTGCCTTGTATCAACGGTTCAGGCTGGTGGTGGTGGTGCCCATGGTGTGGGGAATATTTTTTTTGGCACTCTTTGGGCCCCTTGGAAACCAATTGAGCATCGTTGCAACACCTTGTGGAATCTATGCCCCGGGAAGAATTGAGGCAGTTCTGAAGGCAAAAGGGGGTCCAACCCGTTTTCTAGCATGGTGTACCTAATAAAGTGGCCGGTGAGTGTAAATTTCAAAACATTTTTTGACGGGAGGATGACAAAACTGGACGCATTACTGCTGGAACAGGGAAACCAAGTTAAAAGTGGCTTACCTGAGCCTGATTTGTCGTTTTGGAGCTAGAAAGCGCTAAATCTATGACCCGCAGTAGAACAGGTCCATAGATTCAGACACATCCTACACTACAAATGTGCGCAATAAAATTGTCATCTGGTAGCCAAAATACATACATGTCGCCCATAGCCTCCTCTTTTTAGCTCTACTCTTTCCTCCAGAGCCAGTATTCTCCAGTATTTCTACTTAGGGCCTGTCGTGACTTGACTTCTCTCAGTCTCCTTCTGGAAGGTGCACCGACCTCTCCTTCTCAACTGCTTCTGTTCTGACCGCTCTTTCCAACTGACTCCTCCTTCCTCTTTTCCCGGAGTTTTCCTCATCCTGTTTCTTCTTCAGGTGTTCTGGTGCCGCCTACTGCCGGATAAGGAAATTACTGGCTCTAGGCCTCCACATATATCCTGGCTCTTGAGCTCTCTAAGAGCCAGTACCTTCTAAAGACTTTCTTCCCAGCCAAGGCCCTATTGACTATCTAAAGGACTTCTTTGCCATCACCCAAAAAGGGTCCTTAGGGCGACATGTCCCAACACGCCAACTTTGGTTTTTTGACGTATGTGTCTCTCGATTTTGTAGTGCACTCCAAGTGTACGGTGGTTGTCGGCGCATTGTACACCATCTTTTGTGTGGCTGTATGCGCCTTTTTTTAGCCGTACATGTGCTCCACATTTGTATGGGGCTTACACTGTCGGCTGTTTTCTATGTGTGATTTTAGCCGCATTGCGGCATTTTGCTGTGCGCCTTTTTTGCCGGCTGGTGGCGTCAGATTTGCACTGTCCTAACTTTCGTCATTCGTTGACGACAAGTTCTGCGCATTGATGTGTGCGAAAATGTGAGTGCATAACCTGGCGCTATGCAAATGCGCCCCCTTTTTATTTATTGCTCTGGGGTTCATTGCAGAATGTCGTCCCGTACTTATTTCGGGCTGCTGGTTGAGTGTACGATACTTTATGCCGCGTTCAAACTGGCGTACGGACACCACTTTTGGGACATGTCACCCTTAGTCTCTGTATACGGCAAAAGTGTTCTAAGGATCCATGTTCTCCGTTTCTGACCACTTCTGTTTGTCTGCTACCTTTTTCTAGTTCTTTGTATTTTATCTGCCTCGATCTAAGCCATAATGATTATGCCTATCATCTACTTCTTTCTTACAGAGCCCTAAGGGCAGCAACCTAGGGAGGCCCTGCAACAAAATCCCAGTCTCTTTATGGGGTTAGAGGACTAATGCTAGGGGCACCAGGGCCTCGACTCCTAAGTTTCTCCTCTCAGTGTTTTTCCAAGCCATTTCCTCCAGTTTTTGGTTTGGAGCTCTTTAATTGGAAACATTTGCATAGTATTGTCATAGATGCCAGAGCGTCCGGATCATACAATGACCAGGCTTTCCTGAGGTTTCGGCTCGCCTTCATAAAAGTTGCTTTCCAGACCAGTTGTCTGTGGCTTTTTATCGTGTGGTTTAGAGGACGGCAAAACACGGAACTGGATGTCATTTGAAGATGAGATGATTTCATGGCCTTGTGTCTAACGAACAAAGTCACTGAGCTTAATTGTGGGTTAGGTTTTACAGGCAAATCATGGCGGCGCTTTGAGCTCCACTTTACGAGTCTGGAAGATTCATTACTAAAAACATGAATGTATTTTATCTTTCTGAAAGCCAGCACTGTAGCCTCATGGCTGTGCCGTCACCAAGGTCCATAGATTTAGGTCCTCAAAGCTTTCTTCTCTCTTCAGTGCTTAATTAGGACCTGTGATAAGAGGGTCATTGCCCTCGGCCACCGCTAACATTGCCCTCTACAACCAAACCATAACAGTCTGCCTAAAAGTTTCTCCTCATATTCATAGACCTGTGAAAGTTGTGGTTTTATTTTGCTATTTTTACTTAAGCAGACACTATAAGTAAAAAAGGTATTTTATTATTATTAAAATATTCTTAAAATCAATATTCCTGGAACTAATTTTTTTTGCAGCATTCTTTTTTTATTTTCTTTCTTTCCATGTTTATATACATTTGAGAGTTGTGGTTTTATTTTGCCATTTGTACTTAAAGGGGTTTTACCACGAAGGCAATTCATGTCATGTTTGTCTTGCTTCAGATTTCAGTGTGTTCAAAATGGCGCGTGTACAACTCTAAATTATTGTAAATTTGAAATGTAAATTATGCGACCCAGCAGGCTTGACATCACTATACCTTTTTCCTATAGTATGCTCTATCTAATAAAAAAAAAAATATGTTTATTTAAAGTGCTGTGAGGAGCTACAATGTAGCTGAGTGGTTAGCACTTCTGCCTTTCAGCATATGGATTCTAGATTCAAATCCTTACAGGAACCAAACATGGATTTTTTTTCTCAATGCACACACCTGATAGAGTTTTTTTTCCCTTTTATTCATTTACCCTGATTGAGTAATTACTAAGGAGTACAGAGGGCTGGAGAAGAATGATAGCACCTGGGATTGAACTCTCGCTCAGCAGTGAGTGTGTGTGATTACTAGGCAGAGAAAAGACTGACAGTAGTGTTGATCGAATCATTTGAGAAAAGTTAAGTTCGGGTCAAACATCTCGAATTTCTCAAACTTGAACCGAATCAAACACTTTACTGTTCGTTTGAGTAAATATTCGAGTTTGGGAGGTATTAGACACGCCATTGTAATAGTTTTCAGCACCTTTCTGCACTTTTGGCGGCCATCCAATCAGTACAGAGCACAGAGAAGCGTCAATATCATCATCGCTGAGGTGTAGGGCTCTCATTGGCTGCTAAAATCACATGACCATGTTATATATATTTCACTGTATTGCTTTGTGAACGCCATGGTCAGCTCTCTCTATGTACTCTACAGACTGCTCTCTGTCTGCTTGTTTGCATGCAGGCACAAAATTTGTTTATTAGGGATTTTAGACAGGAAAAGCTGCTATTTAGATTAGTTAGGTAATTAGTTAGGGGGGTGTGCAGCAAGCTTAGGAAATCAAGACTTAGATAGCATTTTCCTCTCCATAGACATCAATAGATAGGGAGTTTGGTATTGCTGGCTGCATCTTTCCCACGCCCAGAAGCTGTTATTTGGCGACATTTGCAGGCTCATATAACGCCTATCTCTCATATACTTGGATTTGCTAAATCATACTCAGTGTCCAAAAGTTCAGTTTTTGCAGTATTGGGGGTGAAATCATTTTATAACACACCGTCTACAATTCTCCTATACAGAGAAATATATTATATATTATAAATAGTGGTTGGTGGAGAAAAGTTCCTTTTTTGGCAGTTTTAGGGGTGAAATACCTTTCAAATATCCCGTGTGTTATTGTTATACAGATATATATCCAGGAAATAGAGGTCTCTGTGTTGCTAAATCTTACTTAGTGCCAAAAAGTGTAATTCTGCCAGATTTCAAGTCCACATAACGCTGAAATATACCAGTGCGTTATATCAGTGAAATATACCAGTGCTACCGCTGCACCTCCTATAGCTACGCCCCTGCTTGCAAGCTGTCCTCATCTTTTCAGTTCGCCATTGTTAGGAATGAAGTATTTTAGCCTCTCAGTTTTTTTCTGTGACTCTTAGAGCCAAATTTTCTTCACTAAGTTGTTCCACGTATCCAGTTTACCATTATGGATGGTAATTCCAGCTTCTCCTCACCTGTATAGGTATAAAAATGAACCTGAACATCTTCTCCAATTGACTTTAATGGGGTTCGAGTTCAAATCGAAATCGAGTATTTTACTCTTCGCTCATCTCTAACTGACAGTATCTGTCCGAGAGGAGAGGAGATGTCTGAACATGTGCGGTCAGGACCGTGGAGCTCTCATCACTGGTCATATCCCCTGGAGACGAGCTATACACTATGGATCACTATGGAGTTGTTAAAACTAAAATGGTGCAGAATTTTTTAATAATTTTTAAGTTTTTGGTTATTTCACGTCCCTTAAAAACTGGAATAAAAGTGATAAAAAAGTCAAATCTATTTCAAAATGGTACAAGTGCACCATCACTAAGGCTAAATGGCGGAAAAACAAAAAAGGTGATTGGTCGCAGAAAATGGCGCGGCAGCCCAAATTTTAAAAATAGAAAATGTTTGGATTTTTTATGGTAAATATATAATGAAAACCGTACATACTTGGTATCACCAGAATCATATCCGTTATACTAAGGAGGGAATGAATGCCCTTAAAACAATTGTTTTTCACATTGTGCATCACTCGGAATTTTTTTTGCTGTTCCCCAGTATATTTTATGGTTCGGTCAATGACACTATTAGAAAGGACATCTTGTCTTGCAAAATAAAAGCCCTAATATATCTATGTAGATGGAAAAATAAAAAAGTTATGACTCTTGCAAGGAGGGGGGAGAAAGAACGAATGTGTTGATTAAAAAAAATCAAAAACGCTGTGTCCTCAAAGAGGTTTTCTCACTACAAAGATAAGCTTTCAATATGTAGGGAACAGTAAATTAAGACTTTTTCCATAAAGGTTACTTTAATTTACTTTGTTGAGGAGACAAAAGTGATTTTATAAGCTCTGAGTGCACTCAGGTTTATCTAGGTTAGGGGCCTACTCTGCCCTGCTCTACTCTGCTCTCCCCTGTTGTTTGTCTTATCTGATAGCAGGGATAATATCATCACACAAAGAACTCCAACAGTTTGAGAGCTTGAGTGTTATCTGATCTAACAAACAAACAAGACCGATTACTTTTGTTTGCTTAAGCTCTGCAGCTTCTCTGGGCTTTAGATAAACATCTCCTGCTCTCATGTCAGAGTAATTAGCAGAACTTTGAATAAAGAGCTGATATGCTAAACACTGCTACAGAACCAACCACAGTCTAACCAGCAAGAGACATGAATGAAAGCTAACTTTGACTGTGAAACAGCGAGGTGAGACAACCCCTTTAAGGGGTTAAGCTTAGAAAGTGATGTTATAAAGGGAACACATCCAAAATTAGTAAGAGATCCTGGTGCAGAGAACAACTGAAGGTGGACGGACCAACACTGCTGATTGCATCTCCTGGTAATAGATACAGATGTGAGGTATTATACGGATGGCTATGAACTATGACATTTTCCCTTGTACTTTCTTGGTGAGTCCAGACATTCCCAAGCATTGGTCAGTTGGAGAGTCTTGCGTGAAATACATGAACTTTCTCCCTCATTATCTTGGCTCTGTAAACTTGAAAGCATTCACAAGTGACATTTGATTTTCACTTCATTTCAAGTTCTAGCCTAATGTGCTTCTTCCTATTCATAATTATCAACTCACACCTGCCCAGGAATACCTAAAGGGATTTTATCACTACAATAATAAGCTTTCAACATGTAGGGACAGTTAATTGAAGACTTTTTCTAAATACGTTGCTCTTTTCATATTGCCCTGGTCAGGACATAAGAGAGATGTTATTTGTTCTGAGTGCACACAAGTGTCTCTAAGTTACCAACCATATCTGCCTCCCCGATTAGACAGAGAGCAGGGAGTGACATCACCATGGTCGAGACTGAATCTATAACAAGATTAGTTGGTTTACAGATAAGCAATTGTTTTGGCTCCTTGGAGCTCTGAAGCTTAGTTTACTGCAGATTAAATATTCTATTTCGATGTCAGCAGCACCCAGCTCATGAAAGTCATGTGTGGTGAGTAGGCATGGTGGGTATACAAGGTGTGTGATAGGCTGTCTGCACACATATCCTTTGTTGTTGTCATGGGTAAAAGCGATTTATTAGAGTTGTAAAAAAGGATGTTTATTGGCTTTTTGGCCAAGGGTGGTTATATTTCTGAAACTGGAGCCACACACCACCAAAATAACCTAGGGGGCGACCAGGTGTGTGTTTAACACAACAATGAACCATAGAGCATACATGCCAACTCTCCCGTTTTTGGCGGGGGGGTCACGCTATTTGGGGTCCCCTCCCGCCCTCCGGGGGAGTTGGCATTCCTCCTTTAAATTACCGGGGCGCAAGAGTAGCGCTGGTGCGCTACTCTTGCGCCGCCGGACCGCTCCTACAGGGGGTGAAGCGGCGCAGCGGCCGCTCACCCGCCCGCGGTCTCACTGTGCGGGGAGGAGGGATCGCTCCCTCCTCTCCCTGTATGTACGGCGCCGGTGTGTGCGCCGCACATACAGGTCAGCGGCGCAGGGGGAAGTGACGCGCGGCTGCAGGGGAGTGACGCGCGGCTGCTCTCACTTCCCCCTGCGCCGCTGAAGAGATCGGAGAGCGGCCGCGCTGCAGAGCCTGGTAAGGTAAGTGGATTTTATTATTTTATTTTTATTAGCTTTAGGGGGCTCTACCTGGCTAACAGAGAGGGCAACTACTGGCAACAAAGGGGCACTACCTGGCTAACAGATGGGGGGCACTACCTGGCAACAAAGTGGGCACTACCTGGCTAAAAGATGGGGGCACTACCTGGCTAACAGATGGGGGCACTACCTGGCAACAGAGGGGGCACTACCTGGCAACAGATGGGGGCACTACCTGGCTAACAGATGGGGGCACTACCTGGCTAACAGAAGGGGGCACTCCCTGGCAACAGAGGGGGCACTACCTGGCAACAGAAGGGGCACAACCTGGAAACCCAAAGGGGGGGCCTCCCTTTGGCAAAAAAGGGGGAAACAAACCTGGCTAAAAAGTTTGGCGGGGCACTACCCGCTCGGGGGACATCTACCGGCAAACAATGGGGGAAATCCCTGGCAAACCCAGAGGGGGGAAACTCCCGGGCCCTAACAGATGGGGGCACTCCCCTGGTAACAGATGGGGGGAAACAAACCTGGCAAAAAAGGGGGAATTACCTAAAAACCCAAAGGGGGCACTCCCGGGAACCAAGGGGGGCACTACCGGGCCCAACAAGGGGGGCACAAACCTGGAAAACAAGGGGGGACTCCCTGGCAAAAAATAGGGGCACTACCTGGCTAACACAGGGGGGCATCACTTGGCCCTAACAGATGGGGAAACTCCCTGGCTAAAAAAGGGGGGGAAACCTCCCTGGCTAACAAAGGGGGCCCCCAAACCGGCTAAAAAGGGGGGGGGCCATCTACCTGGCTAAAAATTTGGCTCTCCCTGGCACAAGGGGGAAACCCTACTTGGCTCCCAAGGGGGCATCCCCGGGGCCTGTAAAGGGGCACTACCGGGGTTAGGGGGGGCTATACCTGGCTATAAGGGCATCTCCCTTGGGTTTTCCCCCAAGCCGTTATGCAGTTAGGTGGATTGGGGGGTGGTTTTTTAAAGGGGGGCGTGGAAATCCCCAAAAAAGGGGGCGGTGTCCATTCAAATTTTTCCCGGGCGACGCCTTGGGCGCCCCGGCCCACGAAAGCGCGCCGCCCACTAAAGTTTCCTGCTTTTTTATTTTCGAAAGTTCCCAATTTATCCCATAGAGGGGTTTTTGGGCCCCTTTTTGCAAAAGGAGTTTCACTGCACCTCTAACCCTACTGTGTATGGGGCCCCGGAGCGACGGATGTCACTGCACCTCTGCAAACCCCCTTTTGTGAAAAAGGGGCCCCGGGAAAAGCGACGATGTCACTCCCCTTTTGCAAAACCCCCTACGGGTTTTTGGGGCCCCCGGGAGCAGAGGGATGTGGGGGGCACCTCTGCTAACCCTATTGTTTTAGGGGCCCCCCGGAGCAAAACAGATGTCACTGCCCCTTTTGTTTAACCCTACTGTGTATGGGGCCCCGGAGCAGACGGAGTCACTGCACCTTGCAACCCTACTGTGTATAGGGCCCCGGAGCAGAGGAGTCACTGCCCCCCTCTGCTAACCCCACTGTCTAGGGGCCCGGGGGAGCTGTCAATTGCCCCCTCTCTGAAATAAGGGGGCATCATTAGAAAAGGCTTCATTTTCAAGGGCTACATCAGAATTGGGCTAAAATTTGGGTTGTCTTCTAGAAGGGGTCATCTTTTTTCCCTTTTATCAAACAGATGGTGTGTGTGTCAGGTGAGAAACATCAGAGAACAAAACCCGCAACCCTTGTGGGAAGAACACAAGTGGTGGCGGGAGTGTTATGGTCTGGGGGAAAGATTTTGGGGCATTTCGGCCAACATCCATGTGGTAGGTGCCTCAATGTTTGGGTATGAAACCATTCTTGTAATCAATACACCCATACATGCGATTGTTTTTCCCCGGGCGATGGGGTCTTCCATAAGATATGGAAAGGGCTAGAAAAGTCAGACATTGGGTTTTAAGGGAGGACCAAGACTTTAGTACTACCCTCCCCCTAATTCCCCGTCTTGAAATAACTGAGCCTGTGTGGGGGGTCCCTGAAAGGTGGTGTTGACTCTATGAAACCCCCCAACGCTGTGGGGCTCCTGGATGTTTGTGGCTCTATGGACCCCCCGCAATGTGGGAGCCCCTGGATGGCGGTGTTGGCCTTTTTGGGTCCTCCCGCGCTGTGTCCCCCTGGATGGGGTGTTTTGGTCTATGGACCCTCCCGCAACGTGGGGAAGCCCCTGGATGGCGGTTGTTGGCTCATGGCTCCTCCAGCACTGGCCCCCCTGGATGGCGGTGTTGGGCTTATGGACCCCCCAACAACTGTGTGGGGCCCCTGGATGGTGGTGTTGGCTCTATGGCCCCCCCCACAGCTGTGGGACCCTGGATGGTGTTTTTTGGCTCTTTGGCCCCTTAGCAGCTGTGTCCCCCCGGGTGTTGTTGGCTTTTAAGGCCCCCTCCATCAGCTGTGTTCCCCAAGGGGTGGTTTTTGGCTCTATGGCCCCTCCAGCAGCTGGTCACCCCGGATGGGTGATGGCTTATGGACCCTCCAGCATTGTGCCCCCCCGGGATGTTGGTTTGGGTCTATGGACCCTACAGCGGGTTTGTGTCCCTCCGGGAGGTTGATGTTGGTTTGGCTCCTCCAGCAGTTGGGGGGCCCCCTGGATGGGTGGGTTTTGGGGGCCTTGGGGAAACCCCCAGGCTGTGCCCCCCCTGGATGGTGGTGTCTCTAAAACCCCCAGCGGGTTGTCCCCCCTGGATGGTGGTTTGGCTCCTATGGACCCTCCGCAGCTTGCCCCTCCTATAGGTTGGGTTTTTCTCATGGACCTCCACCTTGTCCCGGATGTTTTTGTCTATGGCCCTCCGAAACTGTGGCCCCCCCCTTGTGGGGTTTTGGGGCTCTATGGCCCCCTCCAGCAGCTGTGTCCCCCCGGTTGGTGGTGTTGGCTCTATGGACCCCCCGCACTGTATCCCCCCTGGATGGTGGTTTGTTTTTATGGCTCCTCCAGCAGCTGTTCCCCCCGGATGGGGGTGTTCTTTATGGACCCTCCAAAGCTGTGCCCCCCCCTGGATGGTGGTTTGGCTTTATGGAACCCTCCGCAGTGTGTCCCCTATGAATATTGGTGTTGGCTCAATGGACCGCCGGGCACTGTTTCCCCCCGGATGGGGGTGTTGGCTCTATGTCCTCCCAGTTCCCCCCCCCGGATGGGGGTTTTGGCCTCTATGGACCCCCAGCAGTGTGGACCCCTGGGATGGTCTTTTCTCTAGGGGACCCTCAGCACTTGTCCCCCCCTAGATGGTGGTTTGGGCTCTATGGACCCTCCACAGCTATGTCGCCCCGGAGGGTGCTGTTGGCTTATGGCTCCTCTACAGCTGGGGAACCTATATTTTTCCCTCTATTCCTCCACATTCCCCCCCTGATTTTTTTTCTCTATACCCCCATTTTTCCCCCCCCCCTCCCTGGATGGTGGTTTTTGGCTCTATGGCCCCTCTACAGCTGTGGAGCCCCTGGATGGGGTGTTGGGCTTATGGCTCCTCCCAGGTTCCCCCTGGTGGTGGTTTTGGGCTCTAGGGACCCTCAGCAGCTGGTCTCCCCTGGATGGGGTGTTGTCTTATGGACCCTCACGCTGTGTCCCCCTGGAGGGGGGGGGTGTTTGGCTCTATGGACCCCCAGCAGCTGGGGGCCCCTGGAGGTGGTGTTGGCTCTATGGACCCTCCGCAGCTGTGCCCCCCCTGGGGGGGGTTTTTGGCTCTATGGCTCCTCCAGCCGCTGTGCCCCCGGGAGGGTGGTTTTTGGGCTCTATGGACCCCCCCAGCAGCTGTGTCTCACCTGGCATGGTGGGTTGTCTCAGGACCCTCCGCAGCTGTGTCCTCCCTTGGATGGCGGTGTTGGCTTATGGACCCTAGCGCTGTGGGGCCCCGGGGTGGGTTGGCTCTTGGACCCTCCAGCATTTCCCCCCTGGTGGTGGTGTTGGCTCTATGGCCCCTCCACAGCTGTCCCCCCCCCCCCCCCCCCCGGAGGGTTTTGTTGGCTCTAGGACCTCCAGCGCTTGGATCCCTGGATGGTGGGGTTGGTCTATGGCCCCCCCACCCGCTTGGGGCCCTGGATGATGGTGTTGGCTCTTGGACCCCCCAGCAGCTGTGGGAGCCCCTTGATGGGGGTGTTGGCTTATGGGACCCTCCAGCAGCTGTGGGGCCCCGGGAAAGGTGGCGGGGCTCTATGGCTCCTCCGTAGCTTTTGTCCCCCTGGATGGTGGGTTGGCTTATGGACCCTCCAGCAGCTGTGTCCCCCCAGGGAGGGTGGTTTTGGCTCTAGGCCCCTCCAGCAGCTGGTCCCCCTGGATGGGTGGTTTTGGGGCTCTATGGCCCCCCGCAGCTTGTCCCCCCTGGATGGTGGTGTTGGCTCTAGACTCCTCCAGCATGTGGGAGCCCCCGGGATGGGGGGGTTTGGTTTATGGCCCCCTCCAGCAGTGTGCCCCCCCTGGATTGGGGTTTTTTTTGGCTCATAAACCCCCCCACAGCTGTGTACCCCGGAGGGGGGTGTTGGTCTAGGGGACCCTCCAGCACCCTGGGGGACCCCCGGGGATGGTGGTGTTGGTTTAGGGACCCCCCACAGTTTGGCCCCCCCTGGATGGTGGTGTTGGTTTATGACCCCTCCAGCAGTTTTGGGGACCCCCGGGATGGTGGTGTTGGCTTATGGACCCTCCAGCAGTGTGGGGCCCCCCTGGATGGTGGTTTTTGGTTTGTATGGTCCCCCAGTGCTGTGTCCCCCTGGATGGTGGTGTTGGCTTTGGTCCCAGTAGCTTTTGTCCCCCTGGATGGGGGGGTTGTTGGGGGGCTTAGGGACCCTCCAGCAGCTGTGTCCCCCTGGATGGTGGTGTTGGTTTTTGGACCCTCAGCAGCTGTGGATGCATTTGGCTCGATATGTGGAACTACCAGGACCTTATGGAGTCCCTCACCGCCCTTCTGCTGCTCCCTCCGGGCGCACGCGGTTTACCTTGGGATTTTGGGTGTCTTGGACTTAGCCCCACTGTGGGCCCCTTGATGGTGGTTTTGGGCTCTATGGACCCTCCAGCAGCTGTGGGGCCCTGGATGGGGGTGTTGGCTTATGGACCGTCCAGCGCTGTGGGGCCCTGGATGGTGGTTTTGGCTCTATGGTCCCCCGCAGTATAGGATGCAGTCAGCTTAGTAGTGTAAATTCCTTATGGGTCCCTCCCCCCTTCAGCTGCTGCCCGGGCGGCCCGCTGCGTTTACCTTGGGTATTAGCTGCTGTTGGACCTAGTCCCAGCTGTGGCGCCCCCTTCAGCAGAGATGAATGATGATCTTGTGCTCATTAACACAGCAGTGATTTACCCATCAGCTCCCACAGTACATAATAAACCTTGTAATTACAGCCATCAGGTAATGTGGTAACAATTACACAGTGTATTGATTGTGTTTGTCTAAGAATATTCTGCTCCTTCAACCCGCTCTGTAATCCCTGCAGCCTGTGCACTTGTATCGAATATAGAATTATGTCAGTAAAAACGATCAACAATTTAAGTCTATAGCGACGGATTCCACTGTTCTCAATGAGAGCAGTGGATTACCGTAATGACTCCGACGGATTGGCGCCGTACTGAAGCGCAAATCCGGCGCGGAATACGGCGCCAATCCGTCGGCAAATAAGCCGTGTGAACGGGGCCTTACAGTGTTTATCAAGAGGAAAGAAAAACCCTGATGAGGCAGATGATGAATAGGTTTTACATTAAAACATTTAAAGGGGTTTTGCCACGAAGTAAAGTTGAAGTGGAAACTTGCAAATTATATAATAAACATTTTCACCATTTTTATATATTCTGCACCATTTTTGTTTTGCCCGGTCCCTTAGTGATCCATAGTGTACAGCTCATATGCAGGGGATATGACCAGTGAGGAGCACAGTTCAGTCCTGGACGCACATGCTCAGACTTCACCTCTCCTCTTATCAGCTACTGAGAGGACAGGTGATGCCTGTTCAAACCCCAGGGGCTGTCATTATACTTCCATCATCTGTACTCCTTAGTAGTCACATACACTCACTGTTGAGCGCGTGCTCAACCCCAGGTGCTGTCATTCTACTCCAGTCCTCTGTACTCCTTAGTAATCACACACACTCACTGCTGAGCGAGTGTTTAACGCCCGATGCTGTCATTCTACTCACGTCCTCTGTACTCCTTAGTAATCACACACACTCACTGCTGAGCGAGTGTTTAACGCCCGATGCTGTCATTCTACTCTTGTCCTCTGTACTTCTTAGTAATCACACACACTCACTGCTGAGCGAGTGTTCAACCCCAGGTGCTGTCATCTGTTATTCTACTCTCGTCCTGTGTACTCCATAGTAATCACACACACTCACTGCTGAGCGAGTGTTTAACCCCAGGTGTTGTCATTCTACTCTTGTCCTCTGTACTTCTTAGTAATCAAACACACTCACTGCGAGGGGGGTGTTCAACCCAGGTGCTGTCATTCTACTCCCACCCTCTCTTACTCCTTAAATCACACCACACTCACTGCTGAGCGAGTGCTCAACCCAGGTGCTGTCATTTACTCCCGTCCGCTGTAAATCCTTAGTAATCACACACACTAACTGCTGAGCGGAGTGTTCAACCCCAGGTGTTGTCCCTTCTACCCCGTCCTCTGTACTCATTAGTAATCACACACACTCACTGCTGAGCAAGTGTTTAACCCCAGGTGCTGTCATTCTACTCTTGTCCTCTGTACTTCACACACACTCACTGCTGAGCGAGTGTTCAACCCCAGGTGCTGTTATTCTACTCCTGTCCTCTCTACTCCTTAGTGATCACACACACTCACTGCTGAGTGTTCAACCCCAGGTGCTGTCATTCTACTCCAGTCCTCTGTACTCCTTAGTAATCACACACACTCACTGCTGAGCGAGTGTTCAACCCCAGGTTCTGTTATTCTACTCTCGTCCTCTGTACTCCTTAGTAATCACACACACTCACTGCTGAGCAAGTGTTTAACCCCAGGTGTTGTCATTCTACTCTTGTCCTCTGTACTTCTTAGTAATCACACACACTCACTGCTGAGCGAGTGTTCAACCCCAGGTGCTGTCATTCTACTCCCACCCTCTCTACTCCTTAGTAATCACACACACTCACTGCTGAGCGAGTGCTCAACCCCAGGTGCTGTCAGTCTACTCCCGTCCACTGTACTCCTTAGTAATCACAGACACTTACTGCTAAGTGAGTGTTCAACCCCAGGTGTTGGGCATTCTACTCCCGTCCTCTGTACTCATTAGTAAACACACACACTCACTGCTGGCAAGTGTTTAACCCCAGGTGTTGTCATTCTACTCCCGTCCTCTGTACTCATTAGTAATCACACACACTCACTGCTGTGCGAGTGTTCAACCCCAGGTGTTGTCATTCTACTCCCGTCCTCCCGTACTCATTAGTAATTTACACATACTCACTGCTGAGCAAGTGTTTAACCCCAGGTTCTGTCATTCTACTCTCGTCCTGTGTACTCCTTAGTAATCACACACACTCACTGCTGAGCGAGTGTTCAACCCCAGGTGCTGTAATTCTACTCACGTCCGCTGTACTCCTTAGTAATCACACACACTCACTGCTGAGCGAGTGTTCAACCCCAGGTGTTGTCATTCTACTCCCGTCCTCTGTACTCATTAGTAATCACACACACTCACTGCTGAGCAAGTGTTTAACCCCAGGTGTTGTCATTCTACTCTTGTCCTCTGTACTTCACATACACTCACTGCTGAGCGAGTGTTCAACCCCAGGTGCTGTTATTCTACTCCCGTCCTCTCTACTCCTTAGTAATCACACACACTCACTGCTACCCCAGGTGCTGTCACTCTACTCCCGTCCTCTGAACTCCTTAGTGATTAGTCAAACAGTGCAAATAAACCTCAATCAGGTCTGTGCATTGACAATGAGAAAAAAAAAAAAATCCACAGGTTTGGTTCCTGTAGGGATTAGAAACTAGTGCTGTGAGGCAAAAACTTTACCACTGAGCTATATTGTAGCGACTCACAGCTCTTTACCTAAACAGCCCTTTCTCTGACTACAGAGAGGAAAGGCCTGGTGATGTCATCCTGCTGGGTCACATGATCTGCAATTCAAACAAATCACACACGCCCCCTTCTGAGCACACAGAGCTGAAGAGCTGGATGCAGGAGGTATGAAATGAGATCGTGGCAAAACCCCTTTAAGGGACTTATGGGAAACATGGCTCTATAATAAGAAATTCGCTGAAATACCACAGCATTTTTACTTTTACATATGATTGAGGCTTAATGTTCTGTCCAGCTGATCCCTAATAGAGAATTACATATTTGGTCTCTGACGCGATCTCATGTTTCCCACTCCACAGCGGTAGCCTCATGCCAGTGACTTTCCAGCTGTGGTGAACTATGACTCACAAGCTACTAGCTATGAGGCTATGTTGGGAGTTGTAATGTCACAACATCTATAAAGCTCTATAGCTGTAGATTCATTATGGGACGCTTGTGTACAGTGAGAAGCATAAGGTATGGAAGGTCCCATTGACGTGACTGTTAAACATGGTGAGCGAAGGGAGAGAGGAACCCTCTTAATAAAGGGCGACACACAAACCACAGCTTTCCTCCAAATAGTCTATGAGGTTACAAGGTTTGTGGTTTGTTTTTTCCGGCAAGTTTGAAAACAAAGACTGCTGTGAAATTCAGTTCAGTGGTAACATTAGTGAGGAAGGAAGTAGCTCGCTTCTCCTCCAATCTATATAACAAACAACAGGTATTAGAAACTCTAATATACACCAACTACAAAAAGTTTGGGATATTTGGCTATTGGCTGAAGTTTCAGGATGAACGTAGAATTTCTTGAATTTTTTTTTAGATGAACTAAATGATCCTTCTCCTTTCTTTAGAGGCACACGTCTAACTGTTCAATGTTTCAGGACTTTCTGCACAACTTGCTGATCTCTAACAAGGAGCTTAATGGCAAAATTCACAACAGGTGTTTGATCCATGAATCGCCCAATAAATTTAGGGGTTCAATTTGAATTGTGATTTAAACCGTCCTCCTCATCCTGCTGTTCACGTTGTGACATCATGAGACCAAGACAACGCCTTACAATTGATCAGCAGGACCTCGCCATTGCCAGGCTTCCAGCAGGGTGCTCTCAGATGGAAGTGGCCACTGAGCTTAGAGTGTCACAGAGTGTCATCAACAGGTTGCATCAGAGATACAGAGAGACTGTGAGAGTCAAAGAAAGGCAAAGAAGTGGACGTCCTTTGGCTCCATCACACACTGATGAGCGCTTCATTGTAACCAATGCCCTGCTGGACCGGATGATGAATGTCACACAACTCCAGGCACGTTTAAGGGAGGTGAGAGGCACCAAGTGTCACGTCAGAGCATTTGAAACCATTTTGTTTACATTTAAAAACCAACCGAGAAAATCTGTGTTGTATGAACTACAATGCGCATTTTCTATTGAGATCAATGGGGATTATTTACATTTGGTTATAGATAAGTATTTCAGGACTGCGTGGATTCTGTGGACGTGTGGACTTAGCCTAATGCTGAGAAATTCAGTGGTGAAAATTCAGCAAAAGCATTTACATGCCATTTACTAGACAGTAGGATGCTGCATTAAAGGGGTTTTACAACGATCTCATTTCATAACTCCTGCCTCCAGCTCTTCAGCTCTGTGTGGTCAGAAGGGGGCGTGTGTGATTTGTTTGAATTGCAGATCATGTGACCCAGCAGGATGACATCACCAGGCCTTTCCTCTCTGTAGTCAAAGAAAGATCGGTTTATGTAAAGCATTGTGAGTAGCTGAGAGGTTAAGTTTTTGCCTCCAAGTACAAGGGTCCTAGGTTCAAATCCCTGCAGGATCCAAACTAGTTGATTTTTTTTCCTCTTTATCAATGCACAGACCTCATTGAGGTTTCATTTTTATTTATTTGCACTGTTTGACTAATTACTAAGGAGAACAGAGGACGGGAGTAGAATGACAGCACCTGGGGTTTGAACACTCAGTAGCTGCCTGAGAGGAAAGGTGATGTCTGAGCATGTGTGGCCAGGACTGAGGCGCTCTCAGCCCTGGTCGTATCCTCTAGAGACGAGCTGTAAACAATGGATCACTAAAGGAGCAGCTAAAACAAAAGCGGTGCAGAATTTATAATAATAATGAAAGGTGAAAATGTTTGTTATTTCATTTCAAGCTTCCCACGTCAATTTTACTTCATGGCAAAACCCCTTTAAGACGACACTGAATCGCCTTACCAACTGGAGCCCTGAGGATGGTAAGTTCACCTCTTCAGTAACTGCATAAGAAAAAAGCTTAGACACAAGGGGCGACATGAGACAGCTCTACGTCTGTATTTAATAGTGTACGATCCGACAGTCTATAAGAAAGAGTGTCATCTGCCAAAATTTGTCTCAGACATGGTGCGGATTTGTGCAACAGTTTCAGGCCAAACTTTCTTGACACATTTTTTGGAGCATTGAAAAGTGTCGTGTCTGGTGCAGACTGTGTACAACTGTTCATCCATCCATAAAACAGGGCTACAACAGCATATTTGCTCAAAGTACCCCAAAAAACTGGCAAAACCCCATTCATACATGTCACCCAAGTATTAAAAAAAACAAAAACCTTATACTGCCCTTTTATTGTTGTCACAGCTAACCTAAAACAGATGGAGGAACCTCTAGCACAAGCGCAGGACTTGCCTTGTTGGTGGAGCCACGGAGGATAGACCCCTGGGCTTCACCTTTAACCCCCAGTAAGGGGGCTTGGTCTTTCCTAGGTTGCAAGAAACTCCCAGGATGCTACTCCCAACGCAGTCACCTAATGCAACAGCTGTTGCCTGAAACGTAGTAGAATAGGGACAGGCTAGAGGCATAGTCAGCAGAGTGCAGCCATGCAGCCTGGTCAATGGGAATGGTGAACGGGCTATTGTCAAACTTTAGTGGCAGGTAATAAGTTCGGGTAGGCAGAGTACAAACATAAGGTAGGAGCAGTGGGTCAGGACAGGGAGAGGACAAAAAGCATTGTCAGAGACAGAAACAATGTGACTATACACACTAGGAGCATGACACCCAAGATCAGGCAAGGGGTCAAGAGGGAATGACCCTTTAACTATGGCCATGGCCAGCTCTGAGCCTGCAAGGACCAGCACCCACAATAAGGGACAGCACAGGAAGAACAGGGTGCCCATTGGTCCGGCCCAAGAATGGAGGTTATCAGCCGCACGGCGGGGTAAAGCGAGGCCCTAGGATTCTGAAGCACAAGCTGCTTGTTGACTTTTGACAATTGTCCACTTTGATATTGAGACCAAGTAAGAAGGAAGTAGCTTCTCCTCCTGCTAAAACTTCTAAAGAAAGCAATTAAAACAAATAAAAGGAAAGATTATACGCAAAATTTTATTTCCAAATGTGTAAGTCCCATTGTGCATTCTGAGGGGATGCCCACACGTCACATTGCGAAACAGATTCTGACATGAAGTACACGTTGTAATCTGCATTAAAATCCTGGGGTTTGGATTTAACCTGGGGCTTGGATTCTGCTGTAGATGTCAATTCCACAATGCAAAAGATAAAGAGTCAAGATGTCACTTTTTTCATGTGGATTCCACTTCAGGTACCAAGACGTAGTTTAGCACTAGGGATGAGCGATATTATCGACAAAAGTTGGAATCGGCACGGTTTTTAGGCTTTATCCGATCACGCGATAGTTTAGGTGACAATCTTACAGATTATCTATTACTATTGCGCCATTTTCAGCGATTCCTGTCATTTTGGCGGCCAGCGATACGGGGGGGGGGGGGGGGGGGGGGGGGGGGAGGAGGGGGGGGTGAGGAGGATGTATAACGTCACCACTTTGTTGGTGTATGGATTTTCATTGGTCTGCTTAAATCACGTGACCTCGTTTTTCTATGCAACTGCATTTCCTGTTCAGCTCATTTCTGTTTTATCACACTTCACAGCAGGACGTTCTGCGTTTTAAACCACTAGCTGTTATAACACCTCTGAGAGACAGTCTCTTCTAAAACAACAAACCATCCACCTACAGCAGAGAAAAGAGTTAGATTAGAGAATTACACTTATTATTTAGTAAGTGACAGTTTTACAGAAATCTAGCGGTGTGTCCAGCCGCGGGTGAGGGCGGGGGGAGGGGGGGGGGGGCAGGAGGAGAGGCTTTGCATAGGAAGGGAGATATTTTGCAGCTCAGTGTGTTCTGTGATCTTCAATTGAAAAATAATAATGTTTTCTACCAATTTTTTGGCCAGCAGACCTCTGATAGCAGTTGAAATTGTCCCTGTGTTTTCAGTTCTATTGCAATCACTGCGTGTCAGTGTTTCCAAAATCTGGCATAACTTATCCCTATAACTTTTAAATAGTTCTATTGAAGTCCGTGCATTTGTTAGTCGCAAAGAGCTCAGTTGTACGCATATTGTGTTATACATATTTTATAGTAAATTACGCCTATAGTTAGTGGTGGCAAAACCGCCATATTAATCCATATAACTCTTTAATACTTCTATTTCACTCAGTGCATCTCAGTTTGGCGCAGATAGCGCACTTGTATGATATTTTGTTGAAAACTATCAATTCCTAGTCCTACTGGCAGTTATAAATCCCTGGGACTGAAGGAAGAACACTGTTGATTTTGTCTTACGGTTCTTCCACCAGACCGCATTTCACAGGTATTCGCTAGAAACAATTCCGTTTCTAATCCTAATTGGCTGTAGGATATTAGAGGGATTTAAAAATATCTGTGATTTGCCGTCTTTCAATAAGAGACTGTCAAAAACTCTTCCATGCTTTCTTAAATTTTTATCTTTCTGAACATGGAGCAAAAATGCAGGTTTTAAGCGAGAAAAGAGGGGGGTACACAGGGAGGTAGGGGGTACGAGGAATGCCCCTTTCCCAGTGCTGGGACAACCGCAAGCCAGCGGATCGCGGTTGAAGGCCGCGGGGTTACTGTTGGGGTTTTAAATTCCAGCTTCTCCAGCCCTGTTTGGGTGTAAGAATAAAGCTGTTGTCAACACAATCGCTCATCACTAATTTGCACTCATCCATGTCCAAATCCAATGTTTGAACATGCTCTTAGATAAAGATTGTGAATGTTTTTAAATTTCCGGGAAAACTCTTTTATTTAGGATTTTTACATTTGTATGTATTTTTTGTATAGATACTATTACAGCCTTCCTAGAAGTATTGAGGATAGAGATGGGGGAATTCTCAAAATTCGGTTCGGTCCTTTGCAAATTTTCCCCGACAAAAAAAAATTCTGTCCGAATTACTTGGCAAAATCACTTTAAAAAAAACAGCTTTTTCCAGGCCCCCAAAGGGCTGCAGGGTGCTGTAAACTTGTGCCATGTTAAATATGCAGAGGGAGCTTGGGTTTTGGTCTTCTACAATGTGTGTTTTAGATGACACACACATGACTGCCGCCCCTCTTAGAATCGCTTCCTATAAAATTTCCCCGGGCATTAAGAGGCAAAAAAAGACAAAATGAAGGGGGAAAGTTTCCCCATAAGTCATGCCCCGAAAGCTGGAAAAAAAAACAAGTGAGGGCCCGGTGGCAACATCGTGACAGAGTTGGAGGTGACGCGGGCGCCCCCAAAAGCTGGGTCAGACAGGGCACAAGACATTCTGGAGGTGCAAAACGGAATAGTCCCAGAGTGGCACAATGACAGAAAATGGAGGTGCGGGAGGAGCATAGTCAGACAGTGGGAAAAATGCCCTAGAGTGGAGGTCGGCGGCAGCCACGCAGCATAGGCAGAGAGTGGCACAAGAATTTCGGGGTGGCCAAAACAGGGGTAAGCCACAGAGTGGGCACAATGGGCAGAGAGTGGAGGGGCGGCGGGAGCCACAAACGCAGAGAGGTAGGCAATGGCCAAATGGGGAAATTTTGGAGGGGCAAAAAAGAAATGGCCCCCAAAATGGCACAATGACAAGTGAAAGGGCACGGCGCAGCCCCAGCAGCGCATGGGTCGACATGGCACAAAAATCTTCGGAGGTGCCAAAAAATAGAGGCCATAGAGTGGCCAATGACAGAGGTGGAGGTGACGGGGCAGCAGCAGGGCAGGGCAGGGCCCAATGACATTGGAGGTGGCAAAAACAGGAAAAGGCCCGGAAAGGGCACATACAGGAGTGGAGGTCACAGCAGCAGCAGCATGGGCAGGACAGTGGCACAATGAATTCTGGAGGTGGCAAAACAGTGTAGGGGGCCCAAAAGAGTGGCACAATGACGAGGTGGAGGTGAGGTGGGGGCAGATGAGGTCGGCGTGGGGACAAAGACATTCTGGAGGGGCAAAACAAGGGAGGGGCCCCAGAGTGGACAATGACGAGAGTGGAGGTGACGGGGCGCGCATGAGGTCAGACAGTGGACAAAAACATTTTGGAGGGGGCAAACAGTAGTAGGCCCCAAAGTGGCACAATGACAGAGAGTGGAGGTACGCAGCAGCAGCATGAATCAAAAGTGGCCCCTACATTTTGAGGTGGGAAAACAGAGAAAGGCCCCCAGAGTGGCACAAAGACAGAGTGGAGGGGACAGCAGCAGCAGCTGAGGGCAGACAGTGGCACAATGACATTTTGGAGGGGCAAAAACTGGAGTGCCCAAGGGGGGCACAATGAAGAGGTGGGGTAACGGCGGCGCCACGCAGCGCTGAGGTCAGAGAGCACAATAACACAGTGTGGGTTTCACGGACCAGCAAAAGGGAGGGCAGAAGAGGTATAAGTGGCACAATGACAGAGTGTTTGGGGGGGGTGGCATCCCGTCCCCCGGAAAAATGGGTTGGTGGGAGATGGAGAAAATGTCAGCAGATTTTTGGGGATCAGGGGGGTGGCGGATTAGAAAGTGGCTGAGGCAGGGGTTTGAACCCAGACCCCTTTTCACAGTTTGGGGGAGGGTCATTCTGATGTAATCTGACGCATAAGGCATTTGGGTGTGGAAAACCCGGCCGATCCCGCCCGATTCTCTTGACAAAGGTCAGCGTTCACATTTCCCGTGGACAAGCGGGTTCTCCCTTGGGGGAACAGGCCCCCCCCCCACTGAACACCCCCCTTGTCCACACATTTGGCGGGCGGACAGCTTTTCCCTGCAAAAAATCGGGAAGTTCAGCCACACATCCAGTTTTGGGTCCATAGTCCCCGCGGATCTTCAACTGGGTGGGGAGTGCTGTCAAGTAGGCAAGTTGGTTCGGGTCGCTCCAGGTTTCCCGCTCTGTGCGCTGGCAACTGCCCCCCCATAGGGGAGGGGAAGGAAGCTGTCTCTTTTACTCGACTTAGGTTGTCTGATGGAGCTGGGACTGCTCCTACCCTCCACCTTCCCCAGCAGCTGCGGCAGTAATACGGGAGCACTGAACAACCCCCCCGGTGATGTCAGAGGGGGACGATGCCGCCATGGGGCAGGGCCAAACTGATACGGAGGATTTCTCTATGTATTTGAGTTTGTCCTCCCCTCAAAAGCTGGGAAAAAAAAAAAGGCTCCCATTTTTGGCCCGGTAGCGGGGGTCCAATAGGGTGGAGAGCCGAATATCCCCTCCCCGGTGTGACTTTTCCTGTCACTAAGCCGGCAAATCAGCATCTGGGGCCATCTGACAAGGGGGGGCCCCCGCCCCATCCCCACTGTATACTGCAGGTGCTTGGGGGTCATCTCCCTCGTCTTCCCTCATCCCCATCTACCCCCCCAGACAATGCTTCTGCCCAATGCCTCCCCCTCCTCCTCCTCGATTTCAGTCCCCCCCGGATATGTGGCTGTGAGATGTAGTCCCCCGTTCAGCCCCCTGCCAGACAGATTTTTCAGCATCGTTCCAGGACATAAAGCAGTGGAATGATGTTATTTTCCGTGTCCTGGGCTGACAAATAACGGGGCCCTCTCGAATGGCTCAAAAACGGCGGGTGCCCACGCTGGGCGCCTTGCCTACTCAAGTTACACAAAGGATATCCCGTCCGCCCCGGATCACAAAAATGTTAGGCTTTCTCTGTTATACAGTCGGTCCACTGGGCAGGTTGGAATTCCAACGGGGGGAAACTCGCATACAGAGTGTGTTGGGGGGGGGCCCTTTGCGCTGCAACCCAGGAGGGGGTTTCCTGACTTTGTAGGAATGGATGAAGTGCATGCACAGTTTCCTGGCCTTTTCAGATCTTTGAAGATCGGGGAAGCTCAGGAACCTTTTTCAAAAAACCAGATTGAAACAGTGCGCCATGCAGGGGGCTGGACCCTCCCCCCTCGGTGAGGCGGGGCACCATGTTTCCCATTGTCGTCATCGGTTTGTTTACAGTTGGCGGGAGAAAACCAACATCGATTTTTGCTCAGATGCGGAGCAGTTCCCCCCTGGGGTGACTTGATCGCCGAGGCAAGAGGTGTAAGGTGAACCCCCTTGTTTTGTTCCCACACATGTGGTTGATGGAGCAGTATTTTGGAGGCTGAGTGAGGGGTGGAGGAGGAGGAGGGGGGCATTGGTGCAGGAGCCGAGTTTGCCCAAAATGGAGGAGAAAACGGCGCCCTGTCCAAGTGTTTGGTGGGCCTGGCGGAAGCACTTCACCCCGTGGGCCCTAAAAGGCATGTACTGGCCCTGACCGTAGTTAAATCCCGACGTCGCCCGTGCCGTGCACCTTGGGAAAAAACCCATAAACTCAAGGACTGCCCCCCTTTGTTTTTTCATATTTAGAAGTGCTGGTACGCCTTTTGAAAAGAAATTAGGCTTGGAACTCTCCATCTCGGCTCGGCACAAACCCATTAGTTCTCTGAACGGTACAGAGGTCCCCATTTGGAAAAGGGAGAGGACTGCTGTACCAACAACTTGGAAAAGGAGTACGGTCAGCTGCTGCCCCTTAGGATGGTTGGACGCTTACTGTTGTCTCTTTGCAATGCCTCGCTGAACGACTGCTGGCGCATGAGTAGCGAGGAGCAGGAGCATCTGGCCCGGGGGAGATGATGTCAAAGAGAAACCAGCTCCCTTCTGCAGAGGTGGTGGAGCCTTGACGGGCTGCAATGGATGCGTGCCACTGGGCGCTGCTGCTGCTGTTTGCTGCGGCGGCAGGATGGACCACCACAACCTGACCCACGTTCCTCCCAGGCCAACGGATGGGGGACCTGCTGGTTGACGCAGGGCCGGGGTTTGCCAACGTTTAGCTCCCTGGCCACGCTTTCACTTTCTGCCTACAGATTCTACATATACCCATTATTCGGCTCCTCCGGTGTCTTAGCAAAGAACTGCCACTCTCCCACATCTATCTTTTCCGTCTCCCTGCAAGAAAAACCCAGGGGATATTGGCCGACCCTTTTCTTCGGCTGCCAAGTAGCTGCTGATGCCCTCCTTCAAATTGTTCATCCTCGCTAATAGGGGCGCTGAGCCCGACCACATAGTAGATCTCTGGCTAGGGAACCGGATGGGACGGGAGGCGGGCTGAGGACAGGTGAGGCCGCTGACCCCGCTCCCGGGCCATGCCAACTAAGGTTGTGTTGCGGTCCCACCGACTCTTGGCTGGGGTGGTCAGATGTCATCTGGGAGGAAGTGGATGACCTAGTCAAACCAATCAAGAACCCTTGGGTTGCTGAACAACACACGGCCGCAAGATGACAGCGGCAGTTTTTGGCCTCACCGAGTGACCCCTGCGCGAGTTCCCCTTGCTGTGCTGCGACCTGGGCCTGTCCAGGAATGTTTGTGCCTCTGCCACTCGCAGGTGCAGAGCCTGCCACCTCTCTGTCTGACATTTCTGTTTGTTCTAAAATGTACAGACACGTTTGATGATGATATCTGTATATGATAAATATACACCTGTTTTTTGACCCCAAAATTTAAAACCCAGAACAACTTGGAAAACCCTTGGATAAAAATTGGGCTCCACAAATGGGCGGGAAAAATTGACTTGTATGTCCCTTTTTAAAAACTCGTGTTTTTATGAATAAAAAAGCACAAACGGGGAAAATTAACCTTCGGATATAAAATTTGCTACAAAATTTTTCTTCTGGGGCGGGGGAAAAAAACAAAGTTCTTTTACGAGAAACAATGCAGAACACCCAAAACAAACCCCCCTGGATGAAAATTGCGCAAAAAATTTGGCCCACCCAAAAAAACCGAGCTTTGTGGGGTTAAAAATGGGGTATTTTACGCTACTAAACAAAAAAAAAAATTGTAATTAACCTTCCTTGTGAATTAGCTACGGGAAAAAATTGTCTTTTTTGGTGGGAAAATAAAATTTTTCTTTTAGTCCCACAGCAAAAAACAAGCTTATTTAACCCCTGGTTTTAAAATTGCGAAAAAGGTTGAGCACCCAAAAATGAAGTGGTATTTGTATTTTAAAAATGCTGTTTCTTTAAATGAATACAACAGGAACTGGCTTAGATGCCCCCCTTTGGGTATTCATGTGCTTGTTTCAAAGCATTAAAAATGTATATGCAGCGCAGTGGACGCACACGGGCTTCAGATCCAATACCCCACAAATAAAATAGGTTGAGGCAGTCTCTGGCAAGCTGAGAAACCCCCCAAAAAAAACGCTGTATAAAAAATCAGTTCTTCAGTAACAATCAGGCGGCAGCACCTTCCCTGTTTATAAGTGAGAGCGGTATAGCTCCGGTCGCGCCCGGGGCTTATATAGTGCGGTGAGCACAGAATCCCCCGGTTCTGATTGGGTTCATATCGCCAAAGTCTGCAGGGTAGCCCCTTCTTCCTCCCAGGTGCTTTGCCCCATGTACCCAGTGCTCGCGCCATTTTTTCAAGAAAGCCACTTCGTTCACTCGAAGTACACAAAAATTTTACTTTTGTTCCGAAAACCCAAGTTTTCCTGAAATTCTAAAGAAAAATTCCCCTTGTTAGAATCAATTCGCCCATTCTAAATTTGGGATTTTGATCCTTTAGAAAGGGGAAATAATAAAGAAACACATAATTCACCAACCTCCATGTCGAAACAGAACATGGGAATACACTTTAAACCAGCAGCTAATATCCAGGTCAATGTGTGTGCAGCACGGGCGAACAGGGAGTTATCAAAAGGGCTGGAGTTTTTCCCCGGTATCGGACCTGAATCCCCAAATCTGGAGGGGCCATAGAGCCAACACCACCATCTAGGGGGGACACAGCGTGGAGGGTCCCCCAGAGCCAACCCACCATCCGGGAACACGTGCTGGGGGTCCATAGGGAACCCAAAACCCTCCAGGGCCCACAGGCTGGGGGTCCATAGAGACAACACCACCATCCAGGGCCCCCAAACTGGGGGGGCCCTAGAGCCAAAACCACCATCCGGGGGGGCACAGTGCTGGGGGTCCATAAGCCAACACCACCATCCACAGGGACACAGCTGTGGAGGGTCCATAGAGCCAACCACCACCATCCCGGGAGGACCCCGCTGGGAGGGGGCCCTGAGCCCAAAGCCACCATCCAGGGGGACACAGATGTGGAAGGGCCCTGAGCCAACACCACCATCCAGGGGGACACAGTGCTGGAGGGGCCCATGAGCCAACCCACCATCCCGGGAGGGCCAGCTGTGGAGGGCCCCCAGAGCAACACCACCATTTGGGCTTTCCCAAGCTGCTGAGGGGCCATAGGGGCCAAACACCATCATCCAGGGGGGGACAGCTGTGGAGGGCCATAGACCACACCACCATCCAGGGGGGGACACAGCTGCTGGAGGGTCCATAGAGCCAACACCACCATCCAGGGGGGACACAGCTGCTGGAGGGGCCATAGAGTCAACACCATCATCCAGGGGCCCCTCCATTGGGGTCTGGGGAATTAGGGGCCAAGGTAATACTTGGAAGTCTTGGTCCTGCTCTTTCAACAAATGACAGATATTTCTAGCCATGTGACATGTTGCATTGTCTTGCTGGAAGAGCCCATCTGCCCCAGGGCAAACAATCAGCATTTTTGGGTGTTTGTGATCTGTAAGGATGGATTCATAACCAAATCGGGTGAGAGAGCCTTCCACTTGGATGAGTGGCCCAGAGAATGACCTAAAAGCATTCTCAGACCATAAAGCTACCGCCACAACCAGCTTGAGTTCTTCCAGCAATGGTTCCAAGGTGTCTGTTCTCTGACACACAAACATCTATCCATTCGATAAAGAAGAAAATTCGAATCATCAGAGAAGGCAATCAGTGGAGGCCCAAATGCAGTAGGTTTAGCAGAGGTGCAGTGACATCCGTCTGCTCCAGGCCCCATACACAGTAGGGTTAG
The DNA here is from genome assembly GCA_025379985.1 of Phyllomedusa bahiana. NCBI lineage: Eukaryota > Metazoa > Chordata > Amphibia > Anura > Hylidae > Phyllomedusa > Phyllomedusa bahiana. Next base: position 64,582 of record JAODAL010008585.1, on the reverse strand, counting down.
CAGAGGTGCAGTGACATCCGTCTGCTCCGGGCCCCATACACAGTAGGGTTAGCAGAGGTGCAGTGACATCCGTCTGCTTTGGGCCCCATGCACAGTAGGGTTAGCAGAGTGCTGTGACATCTGTCTGCTCAGGACCATACACAGTAGGATTAGCAGAGGTGCTGTGACATCTGTCTGCTCCAGGGCCCCATACACAGTAGGGTTAGCAGAGGTGCAGTGACACCCGTCTGCTACGGGGGCCCATACAGAGTAGGGTTAGTAGAGGTGCAGTGACATCCGTCTACTCCAGGACATCATACACATCAGGGTTAGCAGAGGTGCAGTGACATCTGTCTACTCCAGGACATCCTACACATTAGGGTTAGCAGAGGTGCAGTAACATCCGGAGCCCCATACACAGTAGGGTTAGCAGAGGTAGAGTGACATCCGTCTGCTCTGGGGCCCCATACACAATAGGGTTGTCAGAGGTGTAGTGACATCTGTCTGCTCCAGGACCCATACACAGTAGGGTTAGCAGAGGTGCAGTGACATCCATCTGCTCCGGGCCCCATACACAGTAGGGTTAGCAGAGGTGCAGTGACATCCGTCTGCTCCGGGGCCCCATACACAGTAGGGTTAGCAGAGGTGCAGTGACATCCATCAGCTCGTGGGCCCATACACAGTAGGGTTAGCAGCGGTGCAGTGGTATCTGTCTACTCCTGGGCCCCATATGCAGTAGGTTTGACTTTTGTGATAGACACACCATCTGGTCACCCACATGTACATTTTGACAGTGAGTTGCTCCACTGTAGCATGTCGGTAGCACCCGTGCACCTTAGTAGCCGGCGTTCAGCTTACAGGTGTTTCTCAATAAATTAGAATATAAGCCAATAGTTTTTTTTTCAGTAATTCAATTCAAAAATTTAATCTCATATATTATACAGAATCATTACAAACAGAGTGAACTATTTCAAGTGTTTATTTCTGTCAATCTATATGATTTACAGCCAAGGAAAACCCAAAAGTTATTATCTCAGAAAATTAGAATAATTATCCCACAACACCTGCATAGGCATCCTAAGTGTTTTAAAAGGTCCCTTAGTCTGGTTCAGTAGGTGACACAATCATGGGGAAGACTGCTGACTTGACAGATGTCCAGAAGGCAATCATTGACACACTCCACAAGGAGGGTAAGCCACAAAAGGTCATTGCTTACGAAGCTGGCTGTTCACAGAGTGTGTGAAAGTAAATTAATGGAGAGTTAAGAAGAAGGAAAAATTGTGGTAGAAAAAGGTGCACAAGCAACCGGGATAACCGCGCCTTGATAGGATTGTTAAGAAAAGGCCATTCAAAAATTTGGGGGAGATTAACAAGAGGTGGGAACTGCTGCTGGTGTCAGTGCTTCAAGAGCCACCACACCCAGGCACATCTAGGACATGGGCTACAAGTGTCGCATTCCATGTATAAAGCCTCTCATGATCAATAGACAACGCCAGAAGTGTCTTACCTGGGTCAAGGTGAAAAAGAACTGGACTGGTGCACAGTGTCCAAGGTGTTGTCTATTTTAGATGAAAGTCAATTTTTTATTTCATTTGGAAATCAAGGTCCCAGAGTCTGGAGGAAGAGTGGAAAGACCACAATCCAAGCTTCTTGAGGTCTAGTGTGAAGTCTCCATAATCAGTGATAGGTTGGAGAGCCATGTTATCTGCTGGTGTAGGTCCAGGGGTTTTTATCAAGACCAAAGTCAGTGCCACCGTCTACCAGGACATTTTAGAGCTCCTCATGCTTCCCTCTGCCGCCAAGCTTTGTGGAGATGGCTTTTTCATTTTCCAGCAGGACTTGGCACCTGTCCCCACTGCCAAAACTACCAATACCTGATTTAATAACCAGAGGATCACTGTGCTTGATTGGCCAGCAAACTCACCAGAGCTTAACCCCATAGAGAATCTATGGGGTATTACCAAGAGGAAGATGAGAGACACCAGACCCAACAATGCAGACGAGCCGAAGGCTGCTATCAAAGCAACCTGGGCTTCCATAACACCTCTGCAGGGCCACCGGCTGGTCGCCTCCATGCCACGCTGCATTAATGCACTCATTCATGCAAAAGGAGCCCCGACCAAGTATTAAAGGGGTTTTGCCACAATGTAATGTTGACGTGGGATCCTCCAAAATGGGTATTTTATCACTTTTCTAAATATATGTGATTACAAAAAGTGAAGCCTCTGAGAGCTACAGCATTGCTCTGTCCCCCTTAGTTTCCTGACAGTTTACATTAGACATGACCAGGACACTGACAGGAGCTGATCTGGCTGCACTTGCGTGTTTGCACTTCTTATCTGATGACAGGGAACATGAAGGAGCTTGCAAGGGGCTGGGGAGAAAAGTGCAGTGTATGAAGCTGTCTGCTGTATACAGAATCCACTGGTTGTAATGTAATTATTTGAGTAAACTTTGCAGATGCTCCCTGCTTCCTAGCTCTTTGCTCACCTCCTTCCCTCTCCCCCGTGACTCAGCATGCTTTATTTATCTTCTCTCCTGAGCAGATAACAGGTAAGGAACTCACTTCGTGGCAAAACCCCTTTAAGAGCATTTACTGGATAGACTTTTCATTTGGCCAACATTTCTGTGCTCCAAAATTTTTTTACAGTTGATCTTAAATAATATTCTAACTTTCTGAGCTAATGACTTATGTGTTTTCTTTGGCTGTAACCCATGATCATCAAGATTAACAGATGGAAACACTTGAAAAAGTTCACTCTGTCATTTTTTTTTAAACCTTTTGAATTGAATTACTGAAAAAAGAAAACTTTTGGCTGATATTTTTATTTATTGATTAGCACCTACCCACCTATACCCAGCTGGGCAGTTCCTGTGCATCCATTGCTATTGTTTCCTATAGGTAGTGCTGCAGAGAAATCTCACTGACCTCCTTTTTGCTGTTTCGCTTCTGTACATTTCTATTCTGTATTTGGCCTCATAAGAAGCTTTATTTCCAGCTACCTTTCTCTATAATGGCGACTTTATTTATACTTTTGTGCTGCAACATTCAATGTCCCAAGTGAGATTCAGGTAAAATATTCCTGACAATTTATTTTTATCACCTCCAAACATAAGATCCGTTCAGAGGTCCGAGCAGGAGGCGTTCACTCGTTCTAAATCCAGACCCTGTGGATTTTTTATGAGCTGAATTAATTAGGTGCTTAAAATCCCTCAGAGTCACAATCGCTGCTTTACTGATCTGATGAAATTATACATGACCCAATATTGAAAAGCACACTATCCTCAAAAATGTATAGACTTAAAGGGAAGCTCCAGTCCATGGGCAATTGTACATTGATGAAATTCCTTAAAGGGGTTGTACATTGTATAATGTCTTTATAATGTGTTTACCTATGAAAGCATATAATTTTCTACTATACATACATTAAAAACTCTGCTCCTCTATATCAGTGCAGTAGATCCCGATCTAGAAAAAACAAATGGTATAGCCCACATTTTTGTCTATAGTAGTGGCTGACATGGGTTAACTTTAGTCATGTGATCCTGTTATCCATGTAACAGTAGTGTATGGAGGAGCAGAACTTCTCCAGTATTACTACCTCCAGCAGCGTCTTATCATGTGACCACCACACAGGTCATGTGACCCTGGTATCCAGGTAACAGTAGTGTATGGAGGAGCAGAACTTCTCCAGTATTACCACCTCCAGCAGTGTCTTATCATGTGACCACCACACAGGTCATGTGACCACCACACAGATCATGTGACTACCACGCAGGTCATGTGATCCTGGTATCCAGGTAACAGTAGTGTATTGGAGAGCACAAACTTCTCCAGTATTAATACCTCCAGCAGCATCTTATCATGTGACCACCACACAGGTCATGTGACCCTGGTATCCAGGTAACAGTAGTGTATGGAGGAGCAGACCTTCTCCAATATTACCACCTCCAGCAACATCTTATCATGCGACCACTACACAGGACATGTGACCCTGGTATTCAGGTAACATCAGATTATTGAGTGGAAGAACTTCTCCAGTATTACTACCTCCAGCAGCATCTTATCATGTGAACACCACACAGGTCATGTGACCCTGGTATCCAGGTAACAGTAGTGTATGGAGGAGCAGAACTTCTCCAGTATTACCACCTCCAGCAGCGTCTTATCATGTGACCACCAGGCAGGTCATGTGACCCTGGTATCCAGGTAACAGTAGTGTATGGAGGAGCAGAACTTCTCCAGTATTACCACCTCCAGCAGTGTCTTATCATGCGACCACCACACAGGTCATGTGACCCAGGTAAGAGTAGTGTATGGAGGAGCAGAGCTTCTCCAGTATTGCCACCTCCAGCAGCGTCTTATCATTTGACCACCACAGAGTTCATGTGACCCTGGTATCCAGGTAACAGTAGTGTATGGAGGATCAGAACTTCTCCAGTATTTACCTACAGTCCAGACATGTATCATGTGACCACCACACAGGTCATATGACCCAGTAAGAGTATGTAATGTAGGAGATGAACTTTCCAGTATTACAACTCCAGCAAGTCTATCATGTGACCACCACACAGGTCATGTGACCCTGGTATCCAGGTAACAGTAGTGTATGGAGGAGCAGAACTTCTCCAGTATTACTATCTTCAGCAGTGTCTTAACATGTGACCACCACACAGGTCATGTGACCACCACGCAGGTCATGTGACCCTAGTATCCAGGTAATAGTAATGTATGGATGAGCAGAACTTTTCCAGTATTATCACCTCCAGCAGCGTCTTATCATGTGACCACCACACAGGTCATGTGACCCTAGTATCCAGGTAACAGTAGTGTATGGAGGAGCAGAACTTCTCCAGTATTACTACCTCAGCAGCGTCTTATCATCGTGACCACCACACAGTCATGTGACCCTGGGATCCAGGTAACAGTAGTGTATAGAGGAGCATAACTTCTCCAGTATTACCACCTCCAGCAGCGTCTTATCATGCGACCACCACACAGGTCATGTGACCCTGGTATCCAGGTAACAGTAGTGTATGGAGGAGCTGAAATTCTCCAGTTATTACTACCTCTAGCAGATCTTTCATGTGACCACCACACAGGTCATGTGACCCTGGTATCCTGGTAACAGTAGTGTATGGAGGAGCAGAACTTTCTCCAGTATTACCACCTCCAGCAGTGTTCGTATCATGTGACCACCACACAGGTCATGTGACCCTGGATCCATAACAGTAGTGTTAGAGGGCATAACCTCCAGTATTACCACGTAGCAGCGTCTTATCATGCGACCCAGACAGGATGTGACCTGGTTCAGTAACAGTATTAGGAGGAGCAGAACTCTCAGTATTACCACATCCAGCAGCATCTTATCATGTGACCACCACACAGGTCATATGACCCAGGTAAGAGTAGTGTATGGAGGAGATGAACTTCTCCAGTATTACCACCTCCAGCAGTATCTTATCATGTGACCACCACACAGGTCATGTGACCCTGGTATCCAGGTAACAGTAGTGTATGGAGGAGCAGAACTTCTCCAGTTATTACTACCTCCTAGCAGCGTCTTATCATGTGACCCCCACACAGTCAGTGTGACCCTGGGATCCAGGTAACAGTAGTGTATGAGGAGCAGAACTTTTCCAGTATTATCACCTCCAGCAGCGTCTTATCATGTGACCACCACACAGGTCATGTGACCCTAGTATCCAGGTAACAGTAGTGTATGGAGGAGCAGAACTTCTCCAGTATTACTACCTCCAGCAGCGTCTTATCATGTGAACACCACACAGGTCATGTGACCCTGGTAGCCAGGTAACAGTAGTGTATGGAGGAGCAGAACTTCTCCAGTATTACCACCTCCAGCAGCTTTATCATGTGACCACCACACAGGTCATGTAACCCCTGGTATCCAGGTAAGAGTAGTGTATGGAGGAGCAGAATTTCTCCAGTATTACCACCTCCAGCAGCGTCTTATCATGTGACCACCACAGAGATCATGTGACCCTGGTATCCAGGTAACAGTAGTGTATGGAGGAGCAGAACTTCTCCAGTATTACCACCTCCAGCAGCGTCTTATCATGTGACCACCACACAGGTCATGTAACCCCTGGTATCCAGGTAAGAGTAGTGTATGGAGGAGCAGAATTTCTCCAGTATTACCACCTCCAGCAGCGTCTTATCATGTGACCACCACAGAGTCATGTGACCCTGGTATCCAGGTAACAGTAGTGTATGGAGGAGCAAAACTTCTCCAGTATTACCACCTCCAGCAGCGTCTTATCATGTGACCACCACACAGGTCATGTGACCACCACACAGGTCATGTGACCCCGGTATACAGGTAACAGTAGTGTATGGAGGAGTAGAAGTTCTCCAGTAATACTACCTCCAGCAGTGTCTTATCATGTGATAACCATACAGTTCAACTCTTGACCACTTGAGGTAGTCATCAAGGTCTGAAGCGATGTGCTGGCCACCAGCCCTCCCACCCGGAATGTCAGCTTCAACTCTAGTTCTTTTACATTTGCCAGTTATGACATGATAGATAAATAACTCATAAAGCAGATAGACCAGAAACACCAAGGAAACAAAGTAAAAGGACTCAAAACAAGAAACTTGGGCGGGAGATTGTTGCTGGAAAGAAGGATTGTAAAGACAGAAGCAAATTACAGGGGAACAGAACAATAAATATGGGCCAGAAGAGGCCACTACCTAATGTCATACGAGAGTTGACCACCAACCTTTACAATTCACTACGATTAAATGGAAGAGTCTAAACCTCTCTAAAATGAGAAGGTCCATTAAATAGAAAGAAATTATATTCCATTTGTCCAAAAAAGAAAAAAAAATAGTACTTACCTAGCTGTCCCCCTCTGTTTTCGCCGCCGGCGAACCACTCAACTTAACTTGCAGTCGCTCCCGGGCCCTTCAGCCTGAGGGGGCCCGAATACCCTCCTGCCACATAAGAAGAGACCAGCATTGTAACTGGCACATGGTAGCTGGGGGGCCCATTTCACTTTTTGCACTAGGGTCCCCGACCTTCAGGTTACGCCTCTGCTTACATTAGAGTGTGAGCCCTTCCATTGTGTCGGGAGAAGAACCTTGAAAGTAGAGAAGAGCGAATCACCGTCAGTTTGGGAACAACAACTCCAATAGACAACTAGGTGATATGTTTTTTTTTCTTTTTTGACCCTAGTGGAAATTTTTTTTTTTTACTGGACAACCTTTTTAACCCTATTCATGCAAATTGAGCTGGGGAGTGGGGAGAATGTGCCCGACCCATGTATAAGAATTGGGCCTTGGCTCCTCAACACTTCCGGCATTTAGGGGTCTTCTTCCTTATGCATTATAGTGCCCTTCACATCATTAGTGCAGGGCCTGGGGGGTGGAGCATGTCAGAAGAAGTTTTGCTTTTTATATCCATAAGGTTCCTCTTACCTATCATTGTCACATCTCCTGATGAGATAAACTATGTGTCATGTGTATATCTCTCAACATTTCAATTCCTATTATCATCATTTTTAATATCCTCCCCAATCTGCATAGAGACACCCACAAAATGTTCCTGAAACGCCCACTTTGGGACAGTTTTGCATAAGCCCCACCTTGTTCAAGGTCAGTTTCTTTAAAAAAAAAAAAAAAGGATGGTTAGAAAATATGCTCATGAAGATGTGATCCCCATCTGCGACAGTGTAGAAACCATATAGTATCAATGCAAAACACTTTTGATTGGATTTTTTTTTTCTTAAACCGTTTAAGGGTTGGTCTCATAAATTTACCCCAAAAAGTTGAAGATGTTTAAGTATCGTAGAAAAAAAAAATATTGGACCAGCACCAAAAGAGTCAAAATTAAAAACAGCTCTTTTGATTCCATAACATGGTATTAGTCTAAAACATCAGACGCGTATCAAAATAGTAGAAATCAAGAGTCAGAGTCAATGTTTAAATATTGCTTTATAAGAAGCTGTTGTAGTTGCTGCTCCCGGGTCTCATGAGAAGTTGGCTTTAGGCCCCTATCTATGAAGATGTTGATTGGATTTGGATCTTTATCCCCGACGCTAAATATCATACTTGCCATCTCTCCTGTACCATCCAGGAGATTTCCAGAAAAGGGGGGGATCCTCTGGACCACTGGAGGTGTTGGCAAGTCTCCTGGGCAACAAACATGTATGACACTTGGATGATGTGGGCTCAGAAGCTGTGTCCAACCCATACGCAGCGACCATTAACCCACTTAGATGCCGCAGTCAATAGCAGAAGAGGCCAAAAAAAGAGGCAAAATATAAGTGAAAAAATGCTTAACAAATGTAAAATATAAAATCTGTCTCCCCATAAACATTGTCACTCATGCAAAAACTTCAGTGGTGCACTCTGCACGCCACATTCCAAAATCTCCCATATGGCAACTTTTAAAAGTTGTCAACTATGCGAATTATTTGTTCACTTTGCTGAGATTACTGAGGGCAGGCAGGGTGCACGATCTTGGCCCTGGTATCTGCACCAGTCAGTGTGTGGTCGCGCTGTGTGACATTATAAAGAAGACCAAGGGCCCCTGTAAGTTAAAGAATGGAGGGAAGTAAAGCTTTATACCTTCCAAAATACTTAAAGGGGTTCTCCGGGCCTATCTTTTTATTTGTCATAGGATCACAACTGTATAATATTAAACTTTGTAATTTATTCTTATTAAAAATGAATTACCCATCCTGGTGTGCAAAACCAGGCAAAGAACCTTGTCATCCTCTTTCCCTTATCCCCTGCAAAACACCTGACGTTCATTGATCACATGGCCTCAGTTAACGTTTTTTTTTTTTTTTAAGAATACTTTTAAGTAAATAGCACTAAGCACATGGGGATTCCCCTACGGCACTTCCAGAACCCACCTGGTCACAGCTCAATAAGTATACAGAGTGGCCGTTTACTTTATCTTCTTTAAAACAGCTTACTTTATTCAACACTATTTTTAAAACTGGATCTCTTTTCAATCGCAAGGGCTTGATCCATACATTGTTTTAAAGTTCAGAAATAGCATACGTTTAGTTACAAAAGTTTCAACCCAGCGCGCCTGGTGATCAAAGACAAGAGTCCAGAGACTATCTCAAATGCTTCTGAGTACAAAACACCAATTGGGGCTGACTAGTTCCCGGCTGACGGCATCAGATCTGTTTGCCCCCAATACATAGTAGATCCCCCGCTTTCTGTAGCTCACCTAGCACAGGTGTATGTGGAGTTAATCAGCTCAGCTTTTCGAGGTGTGGGGCTCCAACCTAGCTTTTTTAAGATAAAACCCGGGAAACCCATAATTACCGGCTTATACTTGGGGTCAGCGGCTGGTGCCCGTGTCTCGACTGTAGCATATGCTTTAAATTCGTGGATCGCTTATTTTAGGAAGCCCCCTACGAGGTCGAAGAAGCGGGGAAGACCCGCGGCTTGTAGCCCGTCCAATTTCGACTTTTTGGGGGAAAATGGACACCCCCCCTTTTCCCTCAAGTTGGGGAAGTGCTGGGACTGACTTTAGTTTTTTATATGCTGTAAATGGGCCCAAAAGTCCCGGGCCAACACATCTAACCTGAAATATATCTTAACCCTTAGCGCCAAAAACCTTTATTTGGGGGCCCAATTCTATTTTTCCTAAGTTACCCTACTTTTTATAACAAAAGCTAACTTTTTATTTTTATGAACACCAAAACCAAAAAAACACTACCGGACTATTATGCCGTTAAAAAATCCCATTCTAAAAAAATTCCCCTCCATTTGACAATCTTCATTTGGGACGTTTTTGGGGGGAATGGGGAAAATTTAAATTTGTGAATCCAAAAGATTTTCCTTTGAAAATAAAAGGGTTTTTAATTTTGTTCAGGGGTCTTGGCCCTAACTTGAAAAAAGAATACCCCAAATTCTCAGATCAAATAGGGTGGTGCCCCCCTTTAAAAAAAAATGCCCAGCTACTGTGGACCCCCCAAAATTTTTCCTTTCCCTTTTTACCATTTTTGATTGCTCATCCCTATTAAAGGGGACCCCTTTTTTCCCTTTTAGAATTTTTTATTTGCCGGATCTGGGATTTGTGCTCATTAAATTTTCACTTTGGCAGCCTTGGGTGGGCTGTCCTAATAGCCCCTTTTCCACACGGGAATTTAATTTAAAAAAAATTACAATGGTTGGTAAAGGGAGGGGGAAAAAACCTTTGGATCCCGGGTAGGGTTTCCCCGGGGGGGGGTGGGCAATCGTATCACCTTTGATGATGCCATTGCAATTCTGGCATGAAAGGCACGGAAAAGTACCCTTCCTTTGCGTGGCCAAAAACTTCTGCTTTAAGGGAAATTTTTTCCTTTTAAAAATTCCCCCCAAAAACGGGTGAACAATTTAAATTTCCCAAACCCTCTTTCCCCTTTCATAAAAAAAACCCGGATTATTTCGGAAGAAGTGGCCAAATTTTGGGGCGGCCCTTTTATTTAAAGTGCCCTATTTTTCAGAAAATTTTCTTTAAACAATTGGGAAAGTTATCTTTAAACCGAAAATAAAAACTGAGTTACTATTTTTTCTCGTTTTTTGGGAGTTTAACCTTTACTAAGGGGTTTTTCACCTGGGCCTTTTTCCCCCGGTGTAAATTTTTTTATTAAAGTTTCCCGTGTGGTAAAGGGTATGTAGGACAGCATAAGGTCTGCCCAAAAATGGAATTAACGAGCACAAAACCCCGATCGGTATATAAATCTTTAAAAAGGAAAAAATGGGGGCCCCATGGAGGGACTGGCAATTCCCAAAAAAGGTTTTTAAAAAAAGGAAAATTAAAGGGGGTCCACAGTAGCTGGACTTTTTTTTAAAAATGGGCACCAATATCAGATCTGAAAATTGGGGTATACTTGGGGCAAAATTGAGGGCCCAAGGGGTTGAAAAAATTTAAAACCCGTTTATTAAAAAAAAAAAAGGGGGTCTTCTGGATTCCCCAAATTAGATTCCCCATCCCCCAAAGGGGTTTAAAAGAAGATTGTCGTGGTGCGTATTTTTTATAGAATGTATTTTAAACGGCATTTAAAAGTCCGGTAAATGTTTTTTTGGTTAGGTAGGGTTTATTAAAAAATTTGTAGTTAGCTTTTGTTATAATATAGTAGGATATCTTAGGAATATTGGAAATTTTCCCCAAAAAAAAGGTTTTTGGGCTAAAGGGTTAAGAGCTTTTTATTGCAGGTTTAGAGTGTGTTGCGCCCCGGGGACTAGGGGCCCTGCCCGCATAGTATAAAACTTTCGGATCAGTCTAGCACTTCCCCAAGCTTGAGAAAGGGGGCGTGTCCTTTCCCCAAAACGTCGAGTTGGACGGACTACAAGCCGCGGGTCGTTACCTGCTGCTGCGACCTCTGTAGCGCTGCCTAAAATAGAGCGATCCACGAGTAAAGCATATGCTGACAGCCGAGACACGGACACCAGCCGCTGACCCAAGTATAGCCGGTAATTATGTTCCATGTTATATCTTAAAACGCTAGATTGGAGCTCCCAGCACCTCGAACGCTGAGCTGATGAACTGCCACTTACACCTGTGCTAGGTGAGCTACAGAAAGCGTGCATCTACTATGTATGGGAGCAAACAGATCTGATGCCGTCAGCCGGGAACTAGTCAGCCTCAATTGGTGTTTTGTACTCAGAAGCATTTGAGATAGTCTCTGGACTCTTGTGTTTGATCACCAGGCGCGCTGGGTTGAAACTTTTGTAACTAAACGTATGCTATTTCTGAACTTTAAAACAATGTATGGATCAAGCCCTTGCGATTGACAAGGGATCCAGTTTTAAAAATAGTGTTGAATAAAGTAAGCTGTTTTAAAGAAGATAAAGTAAACGGCCACTTTGTATACTTATTGAGCTCAGTTAATGTTTTGTCATCACTCATTGGGTATGTTGTGAAGCAAGTTTCAGCTCCGGAACACTTCCCTGTAGTGGACGTGACCTGTGAAGAGAACGATCTGTCTGCATTCACTCTTTCCAGCCTGTAGCTTGAAAGTGACTAGAAATAATTATATTACAGTAATTACAGGGAAGGGGAACTGTTTGTTTATCTTTGAGTCCTGCTGGCCAAACTTAGTAATGGGAGCAGAGGACAGCAGTTCAGAACTGGGGAGTTGTGAACTGCTGTTATGAAACTGATGACTGCAGCTCTGTACATTTTAATCAGTGATTCATGATTCATAACTGCAATCATTATCATGACAGTAAGTACAGAGCAGAGGGGGATTACACACTTATCACTGCTAGACATTATTCTGACATAACTCTGGACGGAAGTCCTAGAGTGCAATGCAGTCTGGGACTTGTAGGAAAAAGATGCCGGAGAACTACTGGCACTGCAGGAAATTTCACTGCAAAAAGTGGATCTTATGACAGATGAATAAGGAGGCAAAAAAACAAAAAAGGTAGTGGCGTATCTTTACTTTTCCCAAAAAAATATGCTGTTTATGGTGTTCTATGAAATCTTTTAACTCCTACATAACTCCTTTAAGACATTTTAACTAGATGCCGACTGCCTGTTAGTTATAAACAGCCGAATACCAACATCTAACTCGTGCTTCTCCTGCAAATGGGGTTAATATATCAGCAGGGGCAATCAGCATAAAAAAAATACAAAAAATCAAATTTTATTAAAATTTTTTTTAGCCCAAATCGCAACTTTTAAACCCACCCCAACAACCCTAAAACTTTGTATCACCAACTGTTTATATAAATGCCCATGATGGAAAAGTGACACAGTGACAAAGCTTATTTTACCATCACTTCTGCTGTTTAAAACATAAATATATAATTTTTTTTATCTCTCATTTTTTTAAAAAAAATGTAAAAATTACATAAATAAAGCATGAAAAAAGTGTTATAGGGCTCAAAGCTGTGTGTACTATGGAAAAGGAAAATGTGCTTGGTCAGGAAAGTGGGTAAACCGCCCGGGCAGGAAAAGAATAAACCCTGTCCCAATTTGCGCTAGAAAAAACACAAAACCTCCTAGAAATGTATTTGAATATTTGCATAATCCTTTGCTCATTCAGCTATCACATAATTCCAGGGACACTTGACTGTTGAGATGAATATATGGATATCCTGTAGTATGATTCGGTTGCCCATCCTTTCCTATCTCAATGTTTTTCGGTTATTTCCAGTTGTTTCAGATCTTGGGAAACCTTGGTACCAATGCAGATACTATACTATGACTCTGCTCTCACAGAAATACTGTAGGTGCAAATTTGCAATAAGGCCCCGTTCAGACCATGTTTTGTGGCTCTGTCACTGGTATTGTAAAAATATGTATTCTGATGTCTATAGGGTAAATGTGATCTCTTTTGGACTATGTCTGCCCTATTTCTTGTTGGTATGTAGGATTGGATAGGCCCATATGGAGTAGGGAACCTCCATATGGCCCCTAAGCAATGTGAGCCCCTACGATTAGCAGGCCTGGGGCAGAGAAAGAGAGGCAGAAAGCAAATGTTCTGTGCAGCTATGTAGAGCTGATAGCTGTAGAATGGCCTCCAAGAATCAACTGCACTGATGGCCCTTGGGGATTAATCCACCATTGGGCCCCAAGAACCAACTCCACCGGTGGAGACTAGAATCAACTCCACTGTGAGCCCTCAGGAATTAATCCACCATTGGGCCCCAAGAACCAACTCGACCGGTGGGCCCCAACAATCTTCTCCATTGGTGGGCCCCAAGAATCAACATTGGTGGACCCCCAAGAGTCAACTTCACTGTGGGTCTAAAGAATCAACTTCACTGGTGCTCCCCAAGAACCATCTCCCTTGCTGTGCCCCAAGAATTCACTTCAGTGGTGTGCCCTAAGGATCAACTCCACTGATGGACCCTAAGAATCAACTTCAGTGGTGGACCTTGGAAATCAACTCCAGTGCTGGGCCCCAAGAGTCAGCTTCAGTGGTGGAACCCAAGATCAACTGTACTGGTGGGCCCCAAGAATCAGTTCCACTGGTGGGCTTCAAGAACCAACTTCACTGATGGACCCCAAGTATCAACTCCATTGGTTGGCCCCAGGCATCAATTCGACTGGTTTCCCCAGGAATTCACTCCCTTGGTGCGCCCCAAGAATCAACTTCAGTGGTGGGCTCCAGGCACTCCAGTCTGACACCGATGGTAAATGATTTGTGTACTGGATACATGCCTCCCAAAATATTGGATGATCGTGGTTTATTTATGGTCTATTGAATGAAATATGTAACGTGTTTCATGTATATCTATACTTGCAGTTCGGAGTCAGGGCTAAGTCAAATTGAACCCAAAACCAAGCGGCTCCATTAGGGTAGGCCCAAATGGGTCATAACCCTAACCCTAAATTAGGCTTAGGTTTTTTTTATTCCAGTTAGAATGGATTAATTTACCCATTCCCTAGCACTTCTGGATCTGGGCCGCTGGCTCCCAGACATCACTTACGTCTGTTGTCACTTCTTGTCCAATGCCACTTTGGAGTTACCTATGTGACATCAGAGTATCAACAATACAAGACTGGGAGCACCAGGGAATAGGTAAGTGAACCTATCCAAACCCAGTAAAAAAAAACAAAAAAAAAACTTATCCCCATTTTAGGGTGAGAGTTAGGCCATGTTCACACGGCTTAATTGCGGGATGTAATTTTGCCCCGCAATTACGCCGTGTGGCCGGGGGCGGGGCAGGAGCGGGGGTGGGAGCGGGGGGGCGGCACCTCGCCGGCCCCTAGACAATCATTACTAGCGGCGCGTATACGCCGCTAGAACGTGACATGTCAATTAACTCCCCCCTCGGCGTATTCGCCGGCAGGGAGAGGAGGCCTAATCCATAGTTCTCTATGAGAACTGTGGATTACCGTAATGACCAGGACGTTTTCAGCCCGTAATAGGCGCACTCCGGCACGTAATTACGGACCGAATTACGTCCTGGATTAAGCCGTGTGAACATGGCCTTACAGTCAGGATAAGGGTGCACTTTACTTGTTTTTCTTTTACAAATTAGTACAAAATTGACCAAATAAAGACATTTTATAGTCCAAATTGTAACAAATTAATGAATAATATATACATTGTAGCCTTATGTGCAGTTAGGAACCAGAAAGACTCTTTAGAGCAAAATATTACGTTTATTAATGCAAGTGTTTTGTTATTTAGTCAAGAAGAAAGACATTCATGGAGTAAAGAGGGACACGGGGGTTTGGGATTGCTCCTTCAAAAGAGGGACACTTGGGAGGTGCAGTATGCGGACATGGTCGGCCATGAGGTTGTCACATAAAACGTATTCAATCATGTATTAGAGTAAACGTGGTCCCATAGAGAGCCCTACTCTGCCCCAACTGATACCAGTGACAGAGCCACCAAATGTGATATAAACGGGGCCCAAGAGGACGGGTGGAGAGGAGCAAGTTATGTGTAGAAGGGAAGATTTGCACAGTGCTCTGTACATGACTGTGCATAGGAAGCCTACAGAGGAGTCCAGATGCTTGTGTGCAGCTTAGATTGAACAATGGCGTCCTCTAGTGGCAGAAAGATAGATGGTCAGAGATGACATAACGGAGATTATGATAATAATATTGTTCCTTATCATTGTGCATATTGTTCCTTATCATTATTATTCTTTAAGAATATATGAAATGCATTTTTTTTAATTATAGCAGCTCTACTCTACCCTAATGTATGAAGAAGTTCACGTCGTGTTTTGGAGTAAACGTTGTTGCTTCATGTAATGAATAATTAGGGGCGACCCTTCATCAGTAAAATCTGTGACTTTTCTTCTTAGAAAATCTGCAAACTAATGAGAAAAAAATGGCGCAGTCTGTAGAGCACTTCACACTTGATGAAATAAAATAGCTGGAAATGGGCAAGTCTTAGTAGTGCACCATGGTTGCTCAGTGGTTAGCACAGTGTATTATAGTGGCTCAGTGGTCAGCACAGTGTATTATAGTGGCTCAGTGGTTAGCACAGTGTATTAATGGCTAGTGGTTTAGCACAAGTGTATTATTAAGTGGCTTCAGTGGTTAGCACTTGTAAAACATAGTGGGCTCAGTGGTTAGCACAGAGTAGCACGGTGTCTCTGTAGTTAGCACAGTATAACACATTGGTTAATTGTTAGCACAGTATAGCACAGGGGCTCATTGATTATCATAGTGCAGCATTGCGTTTCAGTGGAACAGTGCAGCACAGTTACTCAGTGGTTAGCACAATAGCACAGTGGCTCATGGGTTAGCGTAGTGCAGCACAGTGACTCAGTTGTTAGCATAGTGTAACACAGTGGCTAAGTGGTAAGCACAGGGTAACACAGTGGCTCAGTAGTTAGCACAGTGACTCAGTGGTTAGCATAGTGCAGGAAAGTGGCTAAGTGGTTAGTATACTGAAGCAAAGTTGCTCAGTGGTAAGCACAGTGATTCACTGGTTAGCACAGTGTATCATGGTGGTTCAGGTGTTAGCGCAGCCACTCAGGGGTTGGCACAGTGCAGCATAGTGGCTCAGTGGTTAACACAGTGTAGCACAGTGGCTATTATACTGAAGCACAGTGGCTCAGTGGTAAGCACAGTGGCTCAGTGGTTAGCACAGTGTAGCATGGTGGCTCAGTGGTTAGCATAGTGTAGCATGGTGACTCAGTAGTTATCACATTGGTTTAGTGGTTAGCATAGTGTAGCATGATGGCTCAGTGGTTAGCACAGTGTAGCATGGTGGCTCAGTGGTTAGCATAATGTATCACGGTGGCTCAGTGGTTAGCACAGTGGCTCACTGGTTAGCACAGTGTAACACAGTGGCTCACTGTTTAGCACAGTGTAGCACAGTGGCTCAGTGGTTAGCATAGTGTAGCATGGTGGCTCAGTGGTTAGCACAATGGCTCAGTGGTTGGCACAATGGAGCATGGTGGCTCAGTGGTTAGCGTAGTGTAGTGTGGTGGCTCAGTGGTGAGCATATTGTAGTCTGGTAGCTCAGTGGTTATCACAGTGTAGCACAGTGGCTCAGTGGTTAGCACAGTGTATCATGATTATTCAGGGATTAGCACAGCCAGGAAACCTTCTGTAATAAGCATTAGTTTAGAACTACTCTAACTCTGAAATGAGGCAACATTAGAACAGCAATGTATTTGGTAATAATCGTTCTTTACATCTGCCCTGATTTTTAAAGCCAGTCAATGTGTTGAGAGGACACCATTAAAGGAGTTTTACCACAAAGGTATTTCATGTCCTTTAGTCCTCTCTTCAGTTTTCAGTGTGTTCAAAAGGGGGCGTGTATAATTTATTTCAACTGCACACCATGTGACCTAGCAGGGTTGAAATCACCATGCCTTTCCCCACAGTGTGCACTCGCTAATCAAACAAGGTCTATTCATGCAAAGTCAAGTAAACTGAAATACAGTAGTGATGAGAAGCTAAAAAGTAGTGGTTAGCACTTCTGCCTTTCAGCAAATGTGTCCTAGGTTCACTGCTGAAACCAAACATGTAGATTTTTTTTTCCAATGCACATACTTGATTGATGTTTCCTTTTAAATATATATTTATCAGCACTGGGTTTTACTTTAAATTTCTAACAAGAACAGAAGACGGAGTAGAATGACAGCACCTGGGGTTGAAAACTCACTCAGCAGTGAGTGTGTATGATTACTAAGGAGTACAGAGGACAGGAGTAGAGTGACAGCACCTGGGGTTGAACACTTGCTCAGAATTGAGTGTGTGATTACAAGAATACCAAGGGAAAGGGAGTAGGAAAAAGATGGGGTTGAACATGCGCGTGAGTGTGTGTGATTCTAAGAAGTACAGTGGGGGAGTGAAAAACAGAGGTTGAAACACTTTTCTCGGGTGAGGGTGGGATTTGGGTAAAAGGACGGGGGGTAGAATGACAGCACCTGGGGTTGAACACTGCTCAGCATGAGTGTGTGTGATTACTAAGGGTACAAAGGGGCGGGGGTAGAATGACACACCTGAGGTTTAAAAATCGGTAAGCATGAATTGTGTGATTACTAAAAAGACAGAGGGGCGGGAGTAGAATGACAACACCTGGAGTTAAACTTGCTCAGCAGTGAGTGTGGTGATTAATAAGCAAAAATAACTGACAGTAGCTGCCTGGGAAAAGGGGAATGATGTTGAAAATTTCGGCCGGATGGGGAGCTCTGCCGGTCGTATCCCCCAGGAAAAGCTTACACATGGATCACTAAAGGGGGGCAGCTAAAACAAAAAGTGAGAATTTAAATAATGATAAAGGTGAAAAAGTTTTTATTTAATTTGCCCTTTTACCTCAATTTATTTATGGGGGAAAATGATTAAGGAGTAAACAGGGACGGGGAAATTTGGGCCCCTTTGAGGGAGTAGCGAAAAACATTTTGGGAACTAGGGGGTTTTTGGGGGACATTGATGTGCATGATGAGGTGAAGGCGTCACAGCGTTAGTTCTGTTTTTCTGTTCCTATGATGAAAGGAAAAACTGAATTCACGATGCAGATGTCAGTCCAGGCTGTGGTCGTGCCGGGCTCTGGGTGATTGACAAGTCCTCTTCTTTGGTATCCAAGAAAGATTTTTGACCTAGTTTAAAATACCTTAGGGGGGAACTTATTTTGTTTTTTTTTAGCTCTTTTTTTATCCTCTGATTATTGATCTGTAAATTCGGCTTTCTGAATAAGATTATGGGGGAGGGGGGAGCGTCTTGCTTGAGCTGCTTTTAAGAGATTTAGAGCATTTAGCATTAAGAAAGATGTTATACTGCAGCCACATGGATCACGGGATCCTCTTAACAGGAGCTGACTATGGTGTATAGTATTGTGGGCATGCTCTGTGACCTCCGCAGTGGGATTTAGGGAAGAAGGGCTGAACTGAGTCCATCACCTACTGATTTCTATAGGAGAGTGAAGAAGTCCTTAGCGCTTTGACCTGTGAAGAGGTCAGTGTGCAGGAACATGGAGGAGGTGGGCTTTGGCCATCAGCTATTAAAGGGATGTTCCCGTTTTCTAACATACTCATCTGTCATTCCGGGACATTATAAAACATTTCTTTTAGACCCCTTATGATCTGATAATTCAGGGGTTTTGTCTGGGGTCTGCTCAAAAAAGGGACTAGTTGGGGGTCTAGTCTGCAGGTCTGTAATCATGGGGTTGGGGCCCCGGGGTTTTTGAAAATAGAGTCTTTTGGGGTCTGATAATTTAGGGGTCTTGTCTGGGGTCTGATAAATAGAGGACTACTCTGGGGTCTGATAATTTAGGATTCTGGTCTTAGGCCTGATAATAAAGGAGTCTGGTCTTGGGTCTGATAAATAGGGGTCAATCGGGGGGGTCAAAAAATTTAGGAGTTGGGGGCTAAGGTCTGATAATCAAGAATTCTGGTCTGGGGATTGATAATAAGAGGTATAGTCTGGGGTCTGATAATTTAGGGGTCTTGTCTGGGTTGATAAATGGAGGTCTTTCTGAGGCTGATAATTTTGGAGTCTGGTCGGGGGTTTCCCTGATAATAAAGGATTTGGGGCTGGGGTCTGATAAAATAGGTCTACCCCTGGGGCTGATAATTTAGGATTCGGGTCTTGGGCCTAAATAATAAAGGGGAGTCTGCTTTGGGTCTGAAAATAGAGGTCTAATTTTGGGGTCCCTAAAAATTTTAGGATCTGGGGTCCTAAGTCTGATAATCAAGGAGTCTGGTCTGGGGTTTGATAATAAGAGGTCTAGTCTGGGGTCTGATAATTTAGGGGTCTTGTCTGGGGTCTGATAAATGGAGGTCTTGTCTGAGGTCTGATAATTTAGGAGTCTAGTCTAAGGTCTAATAATCATGGCGTCTGGTCTGGGGTCTGATAAATAGAGGTCGGTCACGGGTGGTCTGCACCCCCGCCCGGTGGGAGGCACACCCGTGTCCCTGCCGAGCGGCGCCGCCGCCCGCATGTCGGCGGGGGGGCTCGCTAAATCTGCCGGGGGGTTTCCGCCACTTCCCCGGCCGCGCTCCCTTGTAATCCAGTCTCCTGGCGGCGCGCCCCTGCCCCCCTAGGGCCCGCGCGTCCCGGCTCGGGGAAATTTTAAAAGGGCCAGGCACCTTAATTGGGGGTATTCCCGGGTCACTGCTTTTTTTAACCCGGGCCCCCCTTCCGGGGTCTTGTGCCGATCTTTAGTGCTTTTACCCTATAGAAAAAAGCGTTCCTAGTCTTGTTCTGATTTACCGTTACCGTACCTTTTGCTCCGTTCCTCGCCCACAAATCTTGCCGCCTGCCCTGACCCCCCTGCCTGTCCCGACCACGAACCATTTTCCCCTTTCCGACCTCCTGCCTGCCCCACTAGGGAGCCTGCCTGACATTTTTTACCACGGACACCTGGCTGCCTCCGCGGGCAAGTCACCAGGCGTAGCGACCGGGTAGACTCCCCCGCGAAAAGTCCTCCCGCTTTGCGGCGGGCTTGGGAACCCCGGGGCCTACTTAGATTCCGTTTCCTGGCGCGGCTTAGCCATCACTTGCGGTGGTCCAGGGACCCTACTCCCCCCGTGACAGTAAGATCCGGGGCCATGGACCCCGCCAAAGGGTGCCTCTGGCCGTTGACGCTGACCTCACTCCCATTGGGCTCAGCAGTCGCAACAGATCGCTCGCAACCCCAGAAACTCAGCCATCTCTCCCCCAGGAGCAGCATTCCTGGCCGGCAGCAGCAGCAACCCGCTCCCGTGGCTCCCGCGCTCCTTCGTTCCAGCTCCGACCGCTGGGTCCACGGCTCTGTCTGTCTATGCCGCCCAAATTTATGGGGACTCCAAGGCTTGCGGGGGGCTTTATAACCCAATGCTCCCTGCATATCGAATTAAGGGCAACCAATTTTCCCTACCGAACGGTCCCAAAGGTGGCGTTCGTGCTCGGGCCTTTTTTCCGGGGAAAACCCTTTGGGCCCGGCTACCCCCCTCTGGGACAGGGCGACCCGATCACGCCAACCCCTTGCTACTTCCTCACAGATTTCAAGAGTGTTTTCGAGGAACCGGCCCGGGCTTCTTTCCGAGACCGCATTGCTAAACCGCGCCAAGGGGCTCATTGTAGGCATTATGCTGTACGTTTTCCGCACTTTGGCTTCCCAAATTATCGTGGAATGAAGCGGGATGACGCCCCTCCAAGAAGGGCCTCTCCAGTCGCATCAAGGGTGCCCTGTTTCTCCGGGACCCCCCCCTTCTTCCTTGAGTGACTTATCTCCCCGGCACTCGGATTGCAATTTTTTTCCCCCGGAATCCAGGGGGGAACTCCGGGAAGAACGAGAAAGGCTAGGCCCCCGCTGCTCCCTCGCTGCTCCAGATTCCAAAGGCCGCCAAGTTGCCCCCTTCTTCGCCTGCTGCCGAGGAGGCCAGGAAGTGGGTAGAGCCCACCTGTCTGGTCGGGGCTAACCAAAGACGGAGGAGGATCTTTTTCTGTACTGTGGCGTTCAGACCATTTCTGCAGATCCTCCCACTGGCCCCTCAGCTTCGGAAACGGGGGCACCGGATAAGTGGGGAGGCGTCCCTAGGTGAGAGCAAGGCTTCTCCCCGCCTGACCAGCCCGTGACGTCGGGGACGGGGGCAGGTTCCCAGTTTCACATTGTGCTTTCCCCGGACCCGGGTCACTGGAAATTTCTTGGACGCGCCCTGGTACCCACAAATCCCCTTTATCCGCCCGGGGAAGCCCCCCACTCACTCCCCTTCATGGAAGATTCCAGGATCCAAAACGGTTCCGCACTGGCCCCTGGTCCTACAAGTAGGGGTTCTGCTAAGGGAGACTTGTGTTTTAAACGTGCTACCCCCGTTCCCCCCCTCGCCCTTTCCTGTCTCCCCGGGGTGCAGCGCCAGCCCCCGGTCAACTGGCAGGCGGGCGAAGTCTGAGTTGGGGGGCGGGTTTCCAGTCCGCGTTTTGGGGGACCTTTGCCCATTTCTTCCGCTTCTCCTGGCCGCTAAGCTGCTTGCGGGCCGCCGCACCATATAAGCCTTTGCCGACTCTTCCCGAGAAGCAAGCTGAGACATTGCCGCCCCCCTCGCCCTATGACTGTCCATTGATCTTCTGCCCGGGACGTCTCCTCCACGGGGCAGGGGTTTAAACCCCCCGTTTTGTCCTGAGCATTGGGGTATTTACCCATACAAGGAGAATCTACGAAGGGTTCTTCGCAAGTCCTCCCCTCCAGCTGGGCCGGGTTTTTTTTCGGGCTAAAAGGGTGGTACCCTACGTCCTTTCTAGACATCCCTGGGGTCAACCCGATCCCGGTTTAAAAAACCGCGTAACGGGTGACGGGGAAGCGGGGATGGGCCCACTGGAGCACTGCCGGGCTTGCTCCGAGGGGGGCGTAACTAAGTGGCCATCGGGCATTTTTTGAGCCTTTGTGGTAAGGTTGGGTGACCCCCAACAGCCACCAGGTGCTACCTACAGTCCCCAGCATGGCACTGACCAGACGGCCAGAAGTGCCCAAAACTAGAAACCCAAAAGAATAGGGAACACAGATAGGAAAAAATAAATATGTGCAGGGACGAAAGAAAAAGACAGGATAAACGGGTGCCAACAAAAAGGTAAAACGAAGCCAAGGGACAAAAAGACTGACGGAAAACCAAAAACAGAACAAAGTCAGGGCTAAAGGTAGGACTCGGCAAAGGGGGCAAGGATGACCAGGCACAAACACAGCAAGAACAAGGCAAGGAAACTCACGACATGGAAACAGGGACAGCAGAAAAACAGCTGAAATAAGGCATTTTAAAAGGCAAAAAAGCTCACAGACAAAGGTGCAACAGACACATGGAAAGCAACATGGGACAACCACACAGGGATACCACAAGGACACCAACAAGAAGACAAAACACAGGAACAACAGACACACCCAAACGCCAACATGACTAATAATAACAACAACAACAAGGGTCAAGCCGGGGGTGGAGGAGAAGAAGGTTATAAACCCACAGGTGGAAGGGGATTGGAAAGAGGAAGCCCCCCCTGCTTGCACACAGGGGAATAAAGGAAGGGAAAGATGTGGCCCCCGAACCCCTATGGGAGACGGGGAATTCGGGCAGCACCCAAGGGGGGGGGAAAAGCAGAAAATAAACGGGTGAGTAAAGCAGCGCTACGGGAGCGCTAAACACGACACTGCAACGGGGAAAAAGATCTGCGATGGGAACATGGGAAACCACTGGGGT
Organism: Phyllomedusa bahiana; assembly: GCA_025379985.1. Lineage (NCBI taxonomy): Eukaryota > Metazoa > Chordata > Amphibia > Anura > Hylidae > Phyllomedusa > Phyllomedusa bahiana. Next base: position 41,541 of record JAODAL010008585.1, on the reverse strand, counting down.
TCACAGAAAGGGGCCCCGCAGGGTAAGGCAGGAAAAGGGGCAGGGACTTTTAAACAACCGCTACCCATTTCCCCCTGCCCCCGGACCCTTTTTGCCCCGCCTATGGGGGTGCCAAAAAAATTACTAAACTGATTTGCGGGGGGTTTTAAAAACCTTTTAACGGATCCCTGAGGGGGATAAATTGGAAGACCGCCTTCAACACTCGGGGAGGGGCACTTCGAGTACCGGGTCATCCCCTTTCGGGCTTCCAAAATTTTTTCCCCCCCCCGGCCGTTTTCCCCAAAAAAATTTTGGGGGTCAAGGGACATCTTCCGGGACCCCCTTGAAACACGTGGGGTTGTTTACCTGGACAAATTTTTTCGGGGTTTTTTCCCCCCCCGCCCTTTAAAGTCCCATCAAGTTCATTGTGCAAAGGGTTTCCTCAGATGTCAAAGGGCCAACAGCCCAAAGGAAACTCGAGAATGTCATTCCATGGGCAGAGTTTTCCTTTCCCTCGGCTAATTATTTCCGAAAAGAGGCCTGCAGTGGCCCAAACGTTTAAATTTGTCTCCCGTACTACAGTGGTTTGCCCCCCGTGGGTCTCCGGGGGCCATACAGAATTCCGGGGGGTTTGCCAACATTACAGGCAATTTATACCACTTTTCCCTCCTCGCGGGTATCCCCCAAGTGGCTTTGACCAAAAAAGAGCCCCCAATCCAAAGCTCTGGCCACCAGGGGCCAGGGGAAAAACCTTCGCCAATTTAAAGTCTCCCTTGCTTTGAAACCTGTGCCCCCCGGGCCGGATACAGAAAAACCCAAATTTTTTTTTCTCCGGGTCACCCCCGGGGGGGTGGTTTGGGGGCCCGGGGGCCTACTCTCCCAAAAAGGGGCCCCCAAAGGCAAGCCCCTCACTTGCGTTTTTTTCTCAAAAAAGGGGTTTTTTCCTCTGCAAAAAGGGAAATTTAATAAATTTTGGGACCGGGAGCTACGGCCTTTCCAAGCTGGCCTGGAGGGAAGGGCGGTACCCCTCTGGGGGGGGGTTTTCGTCACCCATCAGCAGGTTATAAAAAACCAAAAAACCCCCCCTGTTTATATCTCCAGACGCTCAACGTTTAAAATTCCCCAGCCAGGCCCCTTTTTGGTCCCTCTTTTTTTCCCAACCGTTTTAAAATTTTTCTCATTCATTTTTGCCCTGCAGAACGAAAGTAAAGGCCCCGACCCCCCTCTCCCTTTTTTCGGATGTACGGGGGAATGAGTTCCCCACGGCACATATTCCCCCAGAAGGGCCCCTTTTTCTCTCCCCGGTCCCTGTAACCAACAACGTTTTTCCCTCCCAAAAGACATAGTTGGCCACTCTTGGGAAAGGGAAAATACGGGTCATGGGGTTTCATTGCTCCCATAGGGGCGGGGCACCCGGGGGAGTACAGGGGTCCTGTTTCCCCCCATTTTCGTTTCCCTACGGGGTGGCCGGGTCAAAACCCAGGATTTTTCGTGAGTTTGGGGATCCGGGCCTTCCTGCCCCCCGGTAAAGCCCCCACAGTCTCAAATCGGCGGTCTCCCTTCCTTTCCTCTCCCCGATACCCAGCTTTTCCTTTGGGCCCCCCCATTTTTGGCCCAGGGAAATTTTTTTTCCGGACCTCCCCCTTCCTTGGTAACACCTGACCCGGGGTTTTACAAAACCTTTTTAAAAAATTGTTCACTTTACCCCTTTTCCCGGGTTTCCCCCTACCCCCCTTGCCTCCCCCAATTTCTATTTTTTCTACATTTTTTCCCCGGCTCCCTGGGCTTCCTGGCAATGTGTCGGACCGTGGGGGTCCTTTTTGTTTTCCAGATTCGGCGCCCCCTTCTACAACCAGCTAAAAAGGTAAAAAAAACTGGAATTTTCTTCAGCCACACCCCCAGTTAATGGGAAGTAGAGAGATTTTAAACCAAAACCCTGGTTGTACCTTGCCCCCACTTTGTCTCCCACGCCAGGATGAGGGTTTTCCCGGGCTTGTCCGGGGGCCGATTTTTCGTATCTCTTTGGGGACTGGGAAAGTCTGCTGGAGCTGCTCCTTTTTTAAATTTTGTTTTACGGGCGACACCCCCCGCCCCCCCTCCCCATTTCTGAAACCCCCCGGAGGCCCCCTTTTTGGGGCGAGCTGGTCCAGGACCAACCCAGCTATCGGGAAACCCAAACACACCATTCTTTTCCCTCCAGGCCTCCCCCCAGAAACCAAGGTTCAAGCTGAAAAAAAAAGCGAAGACCCCCCCCCGGCCCTTCTCTCCCCAAGGGTGAAAAAGGGTGGTTGTAACAAAAATTACATCCTTTTTCAAGGTTCCCAGCTATAAGCTGGGTCCCCATTTTCCTGGGTCCATTTAAAGGTGTTTTAACCGCAAAAAACCAGTGGCAAACAAGTTCCGCCTCCCCTCCCCACAAATGGGGGTTTCCCAAAAACTTTTTCATGTCTCTTTTCAAAAACCGGGTCATGTAAATGGTTCTCTCGGGTACTTGCTCCCCCCACTCCTGGGGCCGATGCCACCGATGTCTTTTTGGTAAAGGAGATTCTAGATTTTGAAGCCCGGTCAGAGGGAACCCTTTTTTTTTCCCCATTGACGGGAAAGGGGGGTTTCGGGGCCCAAAGAAAAGGCCCTGGGAGCCAGAGGACAAAAATTCGGGACCGTAAACATCATTCAGAAGTTTCCTTCCGGGCCCCCAAAAAAGAGGGGGGAGACCAAAGGGGGGGGGGGGGTGGGTCCGGGAAAGGGCCCCCCCCTGCGCCCCCCGCCCCGGGTCGCAGGCACACCCGTGGGTCCCTGCATGAGGGGGCCCCGCCGCCCGCATTTTGGGGCGGTGGGCTTGCTCCTCTCCCCGGGCCCGGGTCCCCCCTTTAACTTATTTTCCCCCAGTGCGCTCCTGCTGAAAACCCCTGTCTTCCGGCGCCGCAATCCCCCCCGGGCCTTTTTGGGGCGCCCCCGAGCGCCCGATTTCTGTAAATTTTTTTTAAAAGGGCCAGTGCACTGGAAATTTGGGGGTATTCCCGGGTTTCCTGCCCTTTTTTTTAAGCCGGCCCCTTCCTGATTTCTTGTGCCGGACCCTTTAGTAAAAATTTACCCTATAGAGAAAGCATTCCTGGGCTTTTTAAAAGATTTTTTGTGTCCCTACCATTTGCTCCGTTCCTCGGAACCACGAATTTTACCCCCTCCCCTGCCCCGCTCCTGTCCACCCCCCCGAAACCAAATTGGGGCCCCTGTCCTGACCCCCTGCCGCCCCTGACTACGACCCTCCCTGACGTTTTTTTGTACCACGCGACCCCTCGGTCCCTCCGCAAGAAAAGTCATTTTAAATTTGGGTAGCGCCCGGGTAGCCCTCCCGCCGAAGAAAGGGCCCAAATCCCGTTTTTGCGGCGGGTCTGGTAAAACCGGGACCACTTAGTTTTCCGCCCCCCCTTGGCCCGCGGCTTTGGGCCCTTCGTTTGCTTTTGGTTTCCCAGGGAACCAAATATCTCCGCCCGGGGAAAGGCAACCCTTTGGGGTCTGATAATTTAGGATTCTGGTCTAAGGTCTGATAATCAAGGAGTCTGGTCTAGGCTCTGATAAATAGAGGTTTTGCCCTTGGGGTCTGAAAATTTTAGGGGCCCTTGCCCGGGGTCGTTTAAATGGAGGTCTTGTCTGGGGGTTTCTGAAAATTTTTGAGGTCATTTCAAAAGGTTTCTGAAAAATTCAGGGGAGTCGGTCGGGGGTTCTGTTTAAAAAAGGGGTTTCATTGGGGTCTATAATTTAGGGTCGGGTTTTGGGGTCTGATAAATAGAGGTCTTGTCTGGGGTCTGATAATTTAGGGGCCCTTTTTTGGGGGGGTCTGATAAATGGAGGTCTTGTCTGAGGTCTGATAATTTAGGATTTGTCTAAGGCCCTGAAAATCAGGGATTTCTGGTCGGGGGGTCTGATAAAGGGGGTTCTACCCTGGGGTTTCTGAAAATTTTAGGTTTTCAAGGTCCTAAGGTCTGAAAAATCAAAAAATTTCTGGTCGGAGGTTTGATAAACAGAAAAGTTGGTTTTAAAGTCGGGCAGTCTGATTTTTTTCCCCGGGGTTTTTGTCGGGGAGTATGTTTAAATTAAAAGGTTGGGTCTGAGGTCTGAAAATTTTTGGGGTTTGTTGGGGGTATAAATAGGGGGACTATTTTGGGGTTAAAAAAATTTTTAGGATTCTGGTCTAAGGTCTGATAATAAAGGAGTCTGGTCTTGTGTCTGATAAATAGAGGTCTAGTCTGGCGTCTAATAATTTAGGAGTTTGGTCTAAGGTCTAAATTAATCAAGGACCCCCGGTCTGGGGTTTTTTAATAAAGGTAAAGCCCTGGGGTCTGAAAATTTTTTGGGTTTTTTGTCGGGGTCTGAAAAATTTGAGGTCTTTCTGGGTCTAAAAATTTTTGGAGTCCGGTGTGGGGGTCAAATTAAAAAAGGGGTCAAACTGAGGTCAAATTTAATTTTTTAGGAGCTGGTTTTTAAAGGGTCTGATTTTTCAAGAATTTGGTCGGGGGGTTTGTTTAAAAAGAGGTTTTTGGGGGGGGTTCCCTTGGATAATTTAGGGGTCTTGTCTGGGGTCTGATAAATGGGGTTTGTCTGGGGTCTGAAAAATTTTTGGAGTCTGTCTAAGGTCTAAAATCATGGACCCGGGTTTCTGGGCTGATAAAAAAGGGGGTCTTGCCCGGGGGGGTCTGATTTTTTTGGGCCCGGTCTGGGGTCTGATTTTTTTTGAGCTATAGTTTGGTGTCTGGTTTACAGTTTGATAATTAGAGGTCTAGTTTGGGTTCTTGTAAGTTAGAAGTCTGTTTTTGAAAATTTTGGGGGGTTTCTTGTCGGGGGTCTGAATAATTTTTTTTTTTTTTTTGTCCCTGGATTCTGAATAACCCAATTTTGTAGGGGGTCGAACCTTTTCCGTTATGCCTTTCTGTGAAATTCCAGTAGGGAGACTGTAGGTGAAATTTAAAACCCCTGTACTCTTTTTAAGGCAATGATTTTGGTTCTATTACACTGTATCATGCTTTGTTATGTGTTATGCTTTCCTCCACATAATGGAGGAACTTCAGCATCTTAAAAATTGCGACATTTACCCAAAAGTTCAGAATTGGACAAATGAAATTTGCGGGCCCCCCGTAAAGGTCAATTTGGGGTCAGAAGGAAAAAGAAATTACTTTCCCGTTTTTTTAAAGGAAAAGGGGGCCTCACGGGGCGGTAAGTGTGACTGGAAAAAAGACTAATTTGGGAAAAGAGGGTAGGTCTTTGGGGACAACCCCTTGAAAAAAAAGGGGTAAAAGGGGCGCCACTTAAAGGAGGGGCACCAGAGATGTAGCCCCTCTTTTCCCTTTTTTTGCCCTAGTTAACTTCCCCCGGGAAAACATTGCAGAGCCTATACGTCTCCTTACACCCTTGGGTTTTGGGTGACATGGTGCGCCAAAAAGTCCCCGGGGAACCCCTTTATAACCTTTTTTTTTATGCAATCTTGGGGAATTTTCTCGCTTCATTGGGGGATAGTTTTTAAAAGTTTTTTTTGCATTTTTTGCAACTTCCCCCGATTTTTTGTTCGGTTTTTTGCCCTAATGGTGGGCCAATGGTATTTTTTTGAAGAGGGGGCAGGTCTTTGGGGGCCCAAAATACTGGGAAAAAAATGGTTTAAGGGCCCCCCACTTGCAGTGGGGGCCCCCCCGAGATCTAAACTCTCTTTCCTTATTTGTATAGTTAACTTCCCAGGAAGCATTGCAGGACCTATAAATCTCCTTACACCCTTTTACTTTCAAACCCCGGGGGTCCCACCGTTATTTGGGGGCCGCATCCTGCAAAGTCGGGCCCAAAAGGGCGCCTCGTTCCCTTGGCCAGTTTCCCCCGCCTACTTTCCCACCGCGCTCCTGCCCAAGCTCCTGTATCACCCCGGGAATTGGGTAAAGCCTGCACTGCCCCTAATTTTTTAAACCTTTCCCCCTTCCGGGGTCCTTTGGGGGTTCTTTAGTGCCTAATTTGCTTTCTGGGGAAAGGGGGTCCTCGAGGGCTTCTGTTATCTCGTGTACCGTAACCCTTTTCCCCCGTCCCCCGAAACCCAAAGAACCCTGCCCCTGTCCTGACCTTAAAAACCTGTCCCCCACTATGTCTTTCTTTCCTTACGATTCGTTTCACGCCCCAAAACCCCGCTTCCACCCCAAGCAAGTCCGTAAAAGGGGGCGACCTTAAAAAATCCCCCTTTTTTTAGCAAGCCCTTCCCGCTTTGCGGCCCGGGGCCCTTTTTGGGGGAACAAACCGGGGCCACTTTGACTCCCTTCCCTACAATCGCTTGCGGGGGGCCGCGGAAACCACTACCCCCACTGGGGGACAACTTTTCCCCCCCCCCCCTCAGGGAAAAAACTTTCCTGTCCTAGGGCCCCATGGGTGGGTTTGGGGGGAAAAAGGGGGACCAATTTGGGGTAAAGAAAAGGACTGAAGGCAAGAAGCGAGCTGTGTCCATCCTTTTTAAATGAAAAATTTTGGGAAAACGTTTACTTGAAATTTTTCTGAAATTCTTTTTTGGTCAAATTGCCAAAAATTTAAACCCCCTTTTTCCCAAACGCCCCCCCCCCTTGCTTTGCTTTACGTCAGCCTTTTAAACCTAAAAGGACCCTATTGTCAAAAATAAATTTTAATTTTTTTTTGAAGAAATGAATTTCTGGCCCCCCCGCCCGGGGATATTTTGTGAGTTGTTTGGGAGGCGTCTTGTGATTTTTAAGCAAAGTGAAAGGGAAAAGGGTGAAAGGTCTCCCCAATTTTGACAGCCGGGTGAATATAATTTATAGTGCAAACTGACAAAACAGCCCAAAACTGTTTGACCCTTTTTTTAATGAATTCCAAGCTTGGTTTTGGATTGAACGCTGAAATTTCCCTTTTAATTTCCTGCACTTTTTCTGCTCTTTTTTCATTTTCTAAATGTAAAGTGCGGTGCCCTTTTCAAAATTTAAAAACCCACCAGCAAAAAAACCAAAAAAAATGAATACTTTAAAAATGACCCGGGTACAATTTGCAAAGGTTCTCTTTATAGAAATGGCAGCAGATGAATATTTTCCAATCCACGAGTGCGAGGGATACGGTCAGAAGTGATTATAGGCCTCCAGTCATAAGAGGCACAAACAATTTATACCCTGACGTCAGCAAATTATAGATTACCTGGGGCCTGGTGGAGCGGAGTGCGACCGCGGATGCAAAATAAACTTGGAAGAAGAGAAATCCTCTTGCTGGAGGGATAGAGCGCAATATGAAGGGGGACAATGTGGTAGGAGCTCATGGGGGTCGCGGCGTGAAATAGCAAGCTCTCATATGAATAATACACCCTGATAAAATATAGAAGAACATGCATCCTGGTGGTGACGGTCCAGAGCCGGTGCGGGGGCCTCGTTGTGGGAGGAGGCTACGATTATAAAGAAAAGATGGCCGCCGCAAGATATCCAAAAGGGGGGCTGCCAAGACGCCACAGTACAACCAAAGGCCAGAAAATACCGAAAATAGAAACAGAACTTCATTGGATCAAACAAGTGTAGAAAAGGACAAAGAAAAGTCAAGTCCCTACAAGCTGTGAGTATGGCCTTGTGTTTGTGTGGTTTTCTTATATATGAAAACTGTCTAGCAATAAGACTGTCTTTGTTTCCCATAGCAAGCATAGCCAATAGCAACCAATCAGAGCCCATAGAAACCAATCAGAGCTAATAGCAGCCAATCAGAGCCCATAGCAACCAATCAGAGCCCATAGCAACCAATCAAAGCCCATAGTAACCAATCAGAGCCCATAACAACCAATAAGAGCCTATAACAACCAAACAAGCTCAATAGCAACTAATCAGAGGCCATAGCAAACAATCAGAGCTCATAGCAACCAATCAGAACTCACAGCAACCAATCAGAGCCCAAAATAACAATTCACAGCTCATAGCAACCAAGCTGAACTCATAACAACCAATCAGAGTCCATAGCAACCAATCAGAGCTCATAGTAACTGATCAGAGCCCATAGCAACCAATAAGAGTTCATAGCAACCGATCAGAATCCATAGCAACCAATCAGAATCCATAGCAACCAATCAGCCCACAATAACAAATCACAGCTCATAGCAACCAATCAGAGCCCACAGTAACCAATCAGAGCTCATAGCAACCAATCAGAGCCCAAAGCAGCCAATCAGAGCCCATAGCAACCAATCAGAGCCCATAGCAATCAATCAGAACTTACAGCAACCAATCAGAGCTTATAGCAACCAATCAGAGTCAATCAGGCTCTGATTGGTTGCTATGAACTCTGATTGGTTGCTATGGGCTCTGATTGGTTGCTATGAGCTCTGATTGGTTGTTATGAGTTCTGATTGGTTGCTATGTGCTGTGATTGGCTGCTATGAGCTCTGATTGGTCACTATGGCTTCTGATTGGTTGCTATGGGCTCGGATTCATTGCTATGAACTCTAATTGGCTGCTATGGGCTCTGATACTAGCACTTTTCAGGCAAAATTTACAAGAAATACACACTGGAAAATATCAAATCTGAAATATGAGCTATGATGGGCATTGCGTGGCTAGCACTGTTATGGTGGGTACTGTATGGCTTTAAAGCTGGCTGTCTTAGGCAATGTTCACACGGCTTATTGCCGCCGTAATCGCGGGGCCGGATTTCGCTCCGCAATTACGCCAGCAGCCGTGCAGCGGGGGCGGGGGCGGCAGCTCGCCGGCCCCATAGACATGCATTATCCACGGCGCGTATCCCGCCGGGATAATGAACATGTCACTTTCTCCCCCTGCAGCGGATTCGCCGGGCAGGGTGGAGAGACGGAATCCATAGTTCTCTATGAGAACTGTGGATTACCGTAATGACTGCGGCGGATTCCAGCCGTATTGGGGCGCAGTACAGCTGGAATCAGTCCCAGAATAAGCCGTGTGAACGGCCCCTTATGGGCACACTACATGGTTGGCACTGTTATAATAAACACTGTTATGGTGAGCGCAGCATGGCTGGTATTGTTATGGTGGGCACTCTATAGCTGGCACTGTTATGTGGGCTGCTTTAAGACTAGCACTGTATGGCTGGCAGGATAGTGCTGTATGTGGTATTTAGATCAACCTATATGCACAATCCAGTAAAAACTGTTCCTGTATCATCTCTGGATTTTTTCCTCAAAGGAGGATTTATTTCTGACACACTCCTGACAGATCCACAAGATTTACCATAAAAGTATCTGTCAGATTCCAGACTTTGGGGAAGAGGAGATGGTGGAGAGGTGGCCGTATACACCTGTGCTGCTCTCTCTAGTTAGAGTTGTGAAGCAGCCACTTCAGTAACTCCCCAACAACTACAATGAGAATAGGCGCCTCATGTGCTGTAATGTAACAAGCCATGAAAAATAGATGTTATATATATATGGCATTGCATGTGTCACTGGAACATCAATGAGCTCTATCCACATGGGGGCATCAATGTAGCATTTAGGTTCCACCTTAAAGACTTCATCTGCTTGGAGTCGAGTAACCAATGACTTACATACAGTACATACATTTCCAGGATTACACTTTTACTGGTGCAGCAGCTCTCCTGGAGCGTGGAGATGAAACTGAATGCTTCTTTTTTGCAGTGTTTTATACCCCATAGACAGCCTTCAATGGTCAATAGCTTGTCAACAGTTTCCAGTGTCTGTCGTCCCCATGTGAACGCTTCATGCTCTGCTGTATTAGTGACACATCCTGCGTATAGTAACTCACTTCACATCTGCCCTGTGTCTGTTCTGACAGGGTCTGTTTGTTGCTGGAGATGTGGAGATTTGTATGCTACAGCAGGGGGTATAGGAACCTTTACATCCCCCTGCTCTGCTCTTAGCACACACGGCTTCACAGACCTCTCCACACTCATAGATCAGCCCTAATACAGCTGATCTAGCAGCCTGCAGCAGACCTAGGCAGGCACACACAGGGTTAACCCTGGCAGCAAACCCCTTCACCCCTCCCCCTACTGTATAGAAGTTACAGAGGAGAGCTGTCTGTGTGCTGAGGGGAGGGGGGAAGAGGGAGGAGAAGAGGCAGACAAGAAGCACGCCCCTCAATTCAACTGCCAGGCACAGAGATAGGCTCAAAGCTTGTAATGAGACAACTCCTTTAAGGCATGTAGCCACGGCACTGAGCAAATGCCAGTAGGATTATCCGACCGGTATTTGCTTTGTTTTGGGGCCGTGTACACGGCCGCAGGGGGCGGCTTTTCTCCGCGGTTTGCAGAGAAAAGCCCTCCCCCCTTTGCATTGACATGTTCATATTCCACCCAAAAACCAGTCGGAAGAATGAACATGTTCAATCTTTTCCGGGCTGCCGGCGGTTCAAAAAACTGTCCGGTGGAAAATCCATACAGTGGCGTCCGCTGCATGGATTTTCCATAGAGGTCAGTGAAAAAGTTTGAAAGACGGTTTACAGACGGTTTTCAAAACCGAAAAACAATCTACAAAACCAGGTGAAAAAACGGCCGTGAGGACATACTCTTACATTTACCCATTTTTATGCTTCCAACGCATCAACATAAAGAACTGTCTGGTCACTTGCTGCCTATAAAACGGGGCTCACACCTGTGTTTTCTGTGTCTAATGACTAAAATATGAACTAACAAGAGCATTGAAACACAGCTATAGTGTCCCGTTTTTTTTTTTTTATGGGAAAACGCACCATTGGGCGCATAGTTTTGTTTGCTTAGCAATTTCCCCCTGTTAAAAAAATGAAAAAGCATAAGGAGGTTTTTTTATATCCTTTATCTATTTGTTCCTGCATTTTTTGGTGCATTTAGACATCAACGGTGACAGCTATTATTTATGGCACTTAGACGCCAATTTTAAAGCGCATAAGAATAGTGTAGAATGCGCCTGAATCTATGAACCTGTTCTACTGCGGGTCATAGATTTGGCGCTTTCTAGCTACAAAGCGACACTTCCCGGCTCAAAGGGAACTCACTTGTAAAGTGCTCTACCTGTTCCGCGTAAGCGCCTGGATTTGCGTACTGAAGCTATAAATCTATTTGCTTTGTACGATTTTAAATGCGACGCTTTCCTTTCACGCCCCCCGAACTCCCGGGCATTACAAAGTGCCCTGCCTCTCCGTAATGCGCCTGATATTAGAGTGCGCGTGGTTAAAAATAGAGCGCACAGGGCTGCGCTAGATGTTGGGCTGAAAAGAGTCCAGACTTCTGGCGCAGCCCCATCCATAAATGTTGCCCCAAGAATGCACCGATTATGCATAAGCAACAAAATTCCTGTTATTGGCACATTGTGGCAATCCCCATTGACGCTTTATTGTACATTTTTCTACACACCAAGAAGTGCCCTGCCCTGTAATGTGTAACGTGACATGTATTGCTTACAACACATCCCAAAACACACTATAATGTGTTTTACCATAGAAATCAATAGGACACTTTAGGTTTGGATTTAAATACTTTCCATAGTGCATTTTACACATAAAAATATATGTTAAAAAAAAACGCAGTGTGAACAAAGCACAAACATAGTTACATAGGGTGACATGTATGAATGGGCCTGTGCCAATCTTTTGGCGTATCTTGGCTGTAAATTTACCTACTGCGGGTCATATACAGTGGGGAAAATAAGTATTTGATACACTGGCGATTTTGCAAGTTTTCCTACCTACAAAGAATGGAGATATCTGTCATTTTTATCGTGGGTTCACTTCAACTGTGAGAGAGAGAATCTAAAAAAAATCCAGGAAATCACATTGTAGGATTTTAAATAATTAATTAGCATTTTATTACATGAAATAAGTATTTGATCAACAACCAGCAAAAATTCTGGCTCTCACAGACCTGTTAGATTTTTATTTAAGAAGCACTCCTATTCTGTACTAATTGCACCTGTTTGAACGTGTTACCTGTAAAAAAGACATCTGTCCACTCAATCACACTACAACCTCTCCACCTTGGCCAAGACCAAAGAGCTGTCTAAGGATATCAGGGACCGAATTATAGACCTGCACAAGGCTGGGATGGGCTACAGGACAATAGGCCGCAGCTTGGTGAAAAGACAACAACTGTTGATACAATTATTAAGAAAATGGTAGAAACACAAGGTGACTGTCAATCTTCCTTGGTCTGGGGCTCCATGAAAGATCTCGCCTCATGGGGTAAGGATGATTCTGAGAAAGGTCAGGAATCAGCCCAGAACTACACGGGAGGACCTGGTCAATGAATAGAGCTGGGACCACAGTCTCACAGATTACCGTTAGGAACGCACTACGCCATCATGGGTTAAAATCCTGCAGGGAACACAAGGTCCCCCTGCTCACGCCAACACATGTCCAGGACCGTTTGAAGTTCACCAAAGACCATCTGGCTGATCCAGAAGAGGCGGGAGAAGGTCATGTGATTAGATGAGATCAAAAGAGAACTTTTTGGTATCAACTCCACTTGCCGTATTTGGAGAAGGAAGAAGGATAAGTACAACCGCAAGACCCCGTCCCGACTGTGAAGCATGGGTGGGGGCATCATACTTTGGGGGACTTTTCTACAAAGGGGACAGAACAACTGCGCCGTTTTGAAGGGATGATGGATGCCTACCTATCTGCAGGGGGCTTTTTCCTACAGGGGCTGTATACCTAGTTATATACAGGGGACTTTATACAGAGGACTATATACCTACAGAGGGCATATATACCTACCGGTGGCTCTATACCTATCTATCTACAGGGGGCTTTATACACAGGTCAATATAGCTACAGAGGGCATATATATCTACCTATCTACAGGAGGCTGTATACCTAACTACAGACATATATATAACTACCTATCTTCATGGGACTATATAGAGGAGGCTATATATCAACAGGGGGGGTGTATACCTACCCACAAATAGCATATAAACCTCTTTAACTCGCAATATCCAGTGAAAAACCCTAAAGGAGATTTCACCCGATCTCTCTGCTTCCTATTCTTCATCATTTGACGGCGCATACACGCCTGAAGGAATTGACTTGTCAATTCCTTCCATGCGCAAGCAAAAATACAAGTAACAGTCTATGAGAAGTGGACTTGCAAATGGTTTAGCAAAGATAAAAAAGTGCAGAGTATTTAGGCAACTAAATAAATTGTGGCCAGTAAAGCATTATTAACATGTGAACTTTGCGCCATATTGGAGGCGCAACTCTCCTAGAGCCTGTGGTATACTCAAAGCCTGGTCCGGGGTAAACGGAATGGGGAGTAATCATATGTAGAGACAAAGCAGTGCTAGGATAGCACACAAAATAAAGGCATAGAACAGAGCTAAGACTAAATAGGGATTTATATGTGATTTATATGTAATAAATCTCTAGTCCAGTCGTCTGCAAACTGTGGCTCCCCAGCTATTATTTATTATTAGTATTATTTATTTTAGAGCGCCATTGATTCCAGGGCGCTGTACATTCGAGGGGGTTACATACATAACATAAGTCAAACGAGTACAATGATGAGTGATGAATGACAATGGGCACGACAGAGGGAGAGAGGACCCTACCCGCGAGGGCTTACAATCTACAAGGAGGGGGAAAGAGACAGGAGATGAGGGGCAGACATGTTTTTTGGAGGGTGTAGGGGCAGCAGGGTTATTGTAGGTTATAGGCAAGCCTGAAGAAATGGGTTTTCAGGTTGCTTTTGAAGCCGGTGAGAGAGGGGGAGAGTCTGAGGTGTTGGGGCAGTGAGTTCCAGAGTGTGGGGGAAGCACGAGAGAAGTCTTGGAGACGGTTATGTGAGGAGCTGATAAGGGGAGAGCAGAGAAGAAGGTCCTGTGAGGAGCGGAGATTGCGTGAGGGGAGGTATCTGGAGATTAAGGCAGAGATTTAAGGTGGGGAAAGGTCAGCTGTTAGGAAACTACAACTCCCATCATGCCCAGTGATATAATTATATAAATGCATGATGGAAGTTGTAGTTTCCCAACAGCTGGAGAGCCGCAGTTACAGACCACTGCACTAGTCCCTATTTAGTCTTAGCGCCATTGTATGCCTTTATTTTGTGTGCTATCCTATCACTGCTTTGTTTCTGCAAATGGTTTTGGGCATAGTTTGGGATGTATTTCATCACGAAATATGTGCAAAAATACATGCAAAAACACACTGTGTGTAAACATAACCTAAACCTAAATTAGGGATATTGATTTCTGCCAAAATTCAGATTGACCCAAATCGAATGACTTGTATTCAAGCCAAATTTAACACTGACTCAAATCCAAAATGCACCATTCATCTCAGCCCTCGTTATACCCAATACACAGGAATTTCTATTTTCTATTTCAAAATGAATTTTTTCCTCCCTTTTTTCATTCTTTCCACAACCAAATCTAGCGCACCCCCCCCCCTTATCTAAATGTATTTATCTGCCCTTCCCCGGTCTACGGAAAACAAATATAGATATAGACACTTTGCACATTTATCTGTTTGGGAAGGTTAAAACAAAAGAGAAAAAATCCACTTAATGTCTCAACCGCGAGGGGTAAAAACTGTCAAACCTAAGATCCGCGCGGCGAGACATTTAGGAAAAAATAACACATAGTACAGACGGAGGCTACCGGCTCTGGAAGCCTAAGGGTCTGCCGGGCTCCCCTCCCCCGAACTTGTAATGCATCTGTAATTCTGTATATTCTGGAGATATGACAGCGGTGTAATCCGCGCCCCCCACTGAGGAGAAGCAGCCGGGCTGCAATGTTCTGCCTTCCAGATATACAGACACATTACACTTGTCACTGCTATGAGAATCATTTGCAAACTGCCAGTTGTAAGAATTGAACTGTAACCAAACTGTGCGCCTGCTGTGAGCTACAGATGTGTGAAAATAAAAGAAGGCTTGCACGGGAGGCGTTCTGCTGCTGACGCTAATGCTCCGTAACAAACCTGCTGCACCGGGTGACGGCGGGCGACGGAGCGCGGCGCACAGACCTCTTACATATTACATCATTTCCATTTTGTTGCACTTGCAATGAGAGGCCCGGTAGTATATGAGAAGTAATCACGGAGGCGCACCGGGGTGTCAATCACCGAACCTCTGTCAGGTTACCCCATGTTTATTGTCCTCGCAGCACAACCCCCGTCTCCATCATCAGCCAAATACCGACCGGGCCGGGACCCATCATCAGCCAAATACCGACCGAGCCGGACCCATCATCAGCAAAATACCGACCAAGCCGGGACCCATCATCAGCCAAATACCGACCCAGCCGGGACCCATCATCAGCCACATACAGACCAGGGCGGGACCCATCATCAGCCAAATACCGACCGAGCCGGACCCATCATCAGCCAATTACAGACCAGGCCGGGACCCATCATCAGCCAAATACCGACCAGGCCGGGACCCATCATCAGCCAAATACCGAGCGGGCCGGGACCCATCATCAGCCAAATACAGACCAGGCCGGGACCCATCATCAGCCAAATACCGACCGAGCCGGGACCCATCATCAGCCAAATACCGACCGAGCCGGGACCCATCATCAGCCAAATATCAACCGGGCCGGGACCCATCATCAGCCAAATACAGACCAGGCCGGGACCCATCATCAGCCAAATACCGACCGAGCCGGGACCCATCATCAGCCAAATACCGACCAGGCCGGGACCCATCATCAGCCAAATACCGACCGGGTCGGGACCCATCATCAGCCAAATACCGAACGAGCCTGGACCCATCATCAGCCAAATACAGACCAGGCCGGGACCCATCATCAGCCAAATACCGACCGAGCCGGGACCCATCATCAGCCAAATACCGAGCGGGCCGGGACCCATCATCAGCCAAATACAGACCAGGCCGGGACCCATCATCAGCCAAATACCGACCGAGCCGGGACCCATCATCAGCCAAATACCGACCGAGCCAGGACCCATCATCAGCCAAATATCAACCGGGCCGGGACCCATCATCAGCCAAATACAGACCGAGCCGGGACCCATCATCAGCCAAATACCGACCGAGCCGGGACCCATCATCAGCCAAATACCGACCAAGCCGGGACCCATCATCAGCCAAATACCGAACGAGGTGGGACCCATCATCAGCCAAATACCGACCGTGCCGGGAGCCATCATCAGCCAAATACCGTCCGGGTCGGGACCCATCATCAGCCAAATACCAAACGAGCCGGGACCCATCATCAGCCAAATACCGAACGAGGCGGGACCCATCATCAGCTAAATACCAACGGGGCCGGGACCCATCATCAGCCAAATACCGACCGGGCCGGGACCCATCATCAGCCAAATACCGACCGGGCCGGGACCCATCATCAGCCAAATACCGACCGAGCCCGGACACATCATCAGCCAAATACCTACCGGGCCGGGACCCATCATCAGCCAAATACCGACCGGCCGGGTGAAACCACCCCACTCATCAGCCAAATACCGCCCGGGCCGGGACCCATCATCAGCCAAATACCGACCGGGCCGGGACCCATCATCAGCCAAATACCGACCGAGCCGGGACCCATCATCAGCCAAATACCGACCGGGCCGGGACCCATCATCAGCCAAATACCGACCGAGCCGGGACCCATCATCAGCCAAATACCGACCGAGCCGGGACCCATCATCAGCCAAATACCGAACGAGCCGGGACCCATCATCAGCCAAATACCGACCGAGCCGGGACTCATCATCAGCCAAATACCGACCGGGCCGGGACCCATCATCAGCCACATACCGACCAGGCCAGGACTCATCATCAGCCAAATACAGAACAAGCCGGGACCCATCATCAGCCAAATACCGAACAGGCCGGGACCCATCATCAGCCAAATACCGACCGCGCCGGGACCCATCATCAGCCAAATACCGAACGAGCCGGGACCCATCATCAGCTAAATACCGACCGGGCCGGGACCCATCATCAGCCAAATACCGACCGGGCCGGGACCCATCGTCAGCCAAATACCGACCGAGCCGGGACCCATCGTCAGCCAAATACCGACCGGGCCGGGACCCATCGTCAGCCAAATACCGACCGGGCCGGGATCCATCATCAGCCAAATCACGACGGGTCGGGACCCATCATCAGCCAAATACCGACCGGGTCGGGACCCATCATCAGCCAAATACGACCGGGCCGGGACCCATCATGAGCCAAATATCGACCGGGCCGGGACCCATCATCAGCTAATACCGACCGAGCCGGGACCCATCCTCAGCCAAATACAGACCGGGCCGGGACCCATCATCAGCTAAATACCGACGGGCCGGGACCCATCATCAGCCAAATACAGACCAGGCCGGGACCCATCATCAGCCAAATACCGACCGAGCCGGGACGCATCATCAGCCAAATACCGACCGGGCCGGGACACATCATCAGCCAAATACCAACCGAGCCGGGACCCATCATCAGCCAAATACCGACCGAGCAGGGACCCATCATCAGCCAAATACCGACCGAGCCGGGACCCATCATCAGCCAAATACCGACCGGGCCGGGACCCATCATCAGCCACATACCGACCAGGCCAGGACCCATCATCAGCCACATACCGACCAGGCCAGGACTCATCATCAGCCAAATACAGAACAAGCCGGGACCCATCATCAGCCAAATACCGACCGAGCCGGGACCCATCATCAGCCAAATACCGAACGAGCCGGGACCCATCATCAGCCAAATACCGAACGAGCCGGGACCCATCATCAGCTAAATACCGACCGGGCCGGGACCCATCATCAGCCAAATACCGACCGGGCCGGGACCCATCTTCAGCCAAATACCGACCGGGCCGGGACCCATCATCAGCCAAATACCGACCGGGCCGGGACCCATCATCAGCCAAATACCGACCGGGCCGGGATCCATCATCAGCCAAATACCGAACGGGTCGGGACCCATCATCAGCCAAATACCGACCGGGCCGGGACCCATCATCAGCCAAATACCGACCGGGCCGGGACCCATCATCAGCCAAATACCGACCGGGCCGGGACCCATCATCAGCCAAATACCGACCGAGCCGGGACCCATCATCAGCCAAATACCGACCGGGCCGGGACCCATCATCAGCCAAATACCGACCGGGCCGGGACCCATCATCAGCCAAATACCGACCGGGCCGGGACCCATCATCAGCCAAATACCGACCGGGCCGGGACCCATCATCAGCCAAATACCGACCGGGCCGGGACCCATCATCAGCCAAATACCGACCGGGTCGGGACCCATCATCAGCCAAATACCGACCGGGCCGGGACCCATCATCAGCCAAATACCGACCGAGCCGGGACCCATCATCAGCCAAATACCGACCGAGCCGGGACCCATCATCAGCCAAATACCGACCAGGCCGGGACCCATCATCAGCCAAATACCGACCAGGCCGGGACCCATCATCAGCCAAATACAGACCAGGCCGGGACCCATCATCAGCCAAATACAGACCGGGCCGGGACCCATCATCAGCCAAATACCGACCGGGTCGGGACCCATCATCAGCCAAATAGCGACCGGGCCGGGACCCATCATCAGCCAAATACCAAGCGGGCCAGGACCTGACTTTCCGGGAATTTATTAATTGGTTTGGAAAAAAATTTGTTGTTCAGTTGATCATGAGATTTGACTGTAATAAACTCTAAGGGTAAGTTCACACGGTGAGGGGTTCTAGTCAGATTTTCATGCTGTTTTCGGATTTGAAAACTCTGTAAAACGACGGTCAACCATCCTCATAGACAGCTTGGATTTTAAATTTGATTGTCTAAATTATTTATGGGGACATGTATTAAAACTGTCTAGGTGTAAGACTTTCTTTGTTGTCCATAGCAACCAATAAGAGCCCAAAACAACCAATCAGAGCCCAAAACAACCAATCAGAGCTCATAGCAACCAATCAGAGCCCATAGCAACCAATCAGAGCCCATAGCAACCAAACAGAGCTCATAGCACCCAATCAGAACCCATAGCAACCAATCAAAGCCCAAAACAACCAATCAGAGCTCATAGCAACCAGAGTTCATAGCAACCAATCAGAGCTCAAAGCAACCAATCAGAGCTCAGAACAACCAATCAGAGCTCATAGTAACCAATTAGAGCCAACAGCAACCAATCAGTTCATATTACCAATCAGAGCCCATAGCAACCAAACAGCCCATAGCAACCAATCAGAGCCCATAACAACCAATCAGACCCCATAGCAACCAGAGCTCATAGCAACCAAACAGCCCATAGCAAGCAATCAGAGCCTATAACAACCAATCAGAGCTCATAGCAATCAATCAGACCCCATAGCAACTAATTAGAGCCCATAGCGACTAATCAGAGTCCATGGAAACCAATTAGAGCCCATAGCAACCGATCGGAGCTCAGCTTTCATGTTCCCAGAGCACTATATAAAATGAAAGCTGAGCTCTGATTTGTTGCTATGAGCTCTGATGGGTTACTATAGTCTCTGATTGGTTGTTATGAGGGCTCTCTGATTATTTGGGGGTTTATGGAGGCTCTGATTGGTTGCTATGGGCTCTGATTGTTGCTATGGGCTTGATTGGTTGCTATGAGCTCGGGACTGGTTGCTAAACCTCTGATTGTATTGGTTGCTATGGGAACTCTGATTGGTTGCTATGTGCTCTGATTGGTTACTATGGGCTCTGATTCGTTGCTATGGGCTCTGATTGGTTGCTCTGGGCTCTGATTCGTTGCCATGGGCTCTGATTGGTTGCTCTGGGCTCTGATTAGGTGCTATGAACTCTGGTTGCTATGGGCAACAAAGAAAGTCTTACTGCTAGACAGTTTTCACACATAAGGTCCATTATGCTTTAAGTTAGTCATCAATTTTGATCCATACAATCCTTATTTATTTGTGAAAATTATCAAAACGCCAGAACAATTTTGAAAAATTTGCCATTTTTTGAACTTCAAGAATATCTCTGTGCAAGATATTTATAGTTAGAGAAATTACAGTTAAACCACACAAAATAGTTTCTGACTAGCATCTACCATATGTCTAAGGTAGGTTGGCATCATTCTTTTTAATGTCTTTTTGTTAAATTACAGTAATAGGTCTTATAAATTTAGTAAAAAAATTTCACATTTTCAAGAAAATATGCAACACAGATTTTTTTTTTTTTTTTTTTTTAGGAACCAGTCTAGTTCTGACGTGGCTTTAAAGGGCCAGTATGGTAGGTACCCCCATAAATGACCCCATCTAAGAAACTAGACCCCTTAAAGTATTTACAACATAATTTAGGAAGTTTATTAACCCATTAGATGTTTCACAGAAAGTAAAGCAAAGTGGAGGTGAAATTTCAAAATTTCTTTTTTTGCAGATTTTATTCCATTATTCACTGGAACACGGTAGGTGATTACTGGGAAATGCAACCCAATACTGATTCCCCCGAGGAGCACCTACTGGACTTTGGGGTCTTATTTTTATTGTAATATTCTTTAGGCGCCATTTTAGGCTTGCGGACACCCTAATGTGCTAAAATCTTAAACCTTTACCTTTAAAAAGACCTCATATTGGAAACTACACCCCTGAAAGGGGTTTGGCCACGATGTAATGTTGACATGGGACCCTCCAAAATGGGTATTTAATCACTTTTCTAAATATATGTGATTACAAAAAGTGAAGCCTGTGAGAGTTGCAGCATTGCTCAGTCCCCCTTAGTTACCTCAAAGCTTCCACTAGACAGGAGAGGGAGCTGACAGGCCGCGCTTGCGTGAAACACTTATCTGATGACAGGGAAAATGAATGAGCTTTTAAGGCACCGGGTAGAAAGTGCAGTCTATGAGGCTGTCTTGCTGTATAGATAATCCACTCTTGTACTGTTATTATTTCAGTAAAATTTTGAGACGCTCCCTTCTTCCTCACTCCTCACTCGCCCCCTCCCTCTCTCCCCTGCAGCTTCATGACTCAGCGTGATTTGTATATATTCTGCTCCCGTGCTGATAAGAGGCAAGTAACTGGCGTCCTGGCAAATCCCCTTTAAGGAATATATCCAGGGGTGCAGTGAGTATATATTGACCCCACAGGTCTTTCATAGATTTTTTAGCATTAGACAGTAAAAATGAAAAATTTTATTTTTTCCAATAAAATGCAGCGTTAGTTGAAAATATTTCATTTTCACGAGGAATCCTGGAAAAAAAGGCACTTTAAAATTTATGACGCAATTTCTTCCAAGTTCGGCAATATCCTATATATGGGTGTAAACTGCTGTTTGGGCGCATGGCAGGGTGTAGAAGGGATGGAGCGCTATTTAGCTTTTGGAATGCAAATTTTTGCAAAGCCCCCAAAGTACAGGTGAAACCTTCCACAAGTCGCTTCCTTTTGGATTCACCATTTTGGGTCTTATCTAGGGGTATATTGTGCATTTTGGGTGCACATGAGTTTAAATGAGTTTAAATGATCCCCCCCACCACAATTTCAACGTTGGTAATTTTTTGGCCTTTATGGTGTTCACTGTACAGGACATATGATATTTTAACCTGTCACAAATCTGCACCAAAAGCCGCGCCAAATTTGATGTGGATTTATCGCTGCTAATCTCTGTAGTAAATGTTACCTCTTCACGGAGGCGCTATATGTGTTCAATGACCGACCTTCTGTCAGGTTACCTGATATTTATTATTCTCACAGCATAAAACAATTTTCATGATCCACAGAAAAATACAAATCCAGCAACAAAGACGGCAAAGACCTGACTTTCCATGAATAAATTGATTTGCAAAAATGTTTTTATTTGAATATAGCAGAGCTGGGTCTGTAAGATGCGCGAGAGCTGAGTTTGTCATTGTAAGATCAGAATAGGTTATTGGTACTAAACCTGCACATAATGAACTCGGCTCTGCTACATCTGTGTTATATGTTATATTCTGGCACCTTCCTCTGTACACGCGCAGCTGCTGTGAGCCTCCACTTCTCTAATGAGATCTTCGGATGACACTTTGGGGTTAGCCTGCCAGTCCTCCAGTCCCACTGCTGATTCTAAGGAAGAAAATATATAGGTCAAAATGTATCAAATGCAGCATTTTACCTCCAAATCATTCATTTTATGCGGAAAAAAGGACTGAATATTTTTATGTGGGTTTTTTAATTTTTTTTTATGGTTCCATGATATTTATCACGTAAATCCAGGATATTTAGCTTATAATTAGATAGTTTTATAAAAGTGCCAGGTTATTATGGATCTAATTCACTATTGTAGGTGCCAAAGTAGCAGCTGCAAGGGCTTCTATGGGGGCCATACAGAAGGGCCACATCATTAACATCTTCATATATTTATTGGATTCACATATTTTTCTGCAAATACAGTTAAATAGTTTTATCCACATTCCCATTGTTATATGTTCTTTTATTTTATTAGATCCATATTGATACTATTTTTAGCCCATAGAAGTTATTAGTCCACATTTACTATTGTGGCTGCGCATGAAAGGTATGAAGTGATTTATGTCAGTATTCTGACGTACAAAAGTTGTGACTATTAGGGGATGTTCACACGGCCTTTTTCAGATCAGTTTTTGGATCTGCTTTTCGGACCCAAAAAACGCATCAAATAATGTGCAGTGTGATTTACATTAGTTTCAATGTAACACGCATCGTCGTTCAGATGAGTGATCGCCAATTCGTGTTTGCTTGCATCTTTTTGATGCGTTTTTCGGATCCGTTTAAAGAACTGCCATGTCAATTCTACTTGCGTTTCACGCAAGTGAAATCCCCATAGGAAACAATGGAGTGCGTTTTTGGAGCCCGAAAAACGGATCCAAAAACGCAACACACGTTTGGGTACGGGGTGGTCACGTTTCGGATGCGCTTTTCGCATCTGTGAAACGCATTGGAATAAAATTTGAATGTCTTTGTTTTGAAAGAAAACGCATTGAAAAATGGATCTGAAAAATGTATCCAAAAACGCATTTGTAGATGCGTTTTTGGATGCAGTTTTCAATGCGTTTTTCATGTAATGAAAAACGGATCTAAAAACAGATCCAACACGCCGTATGAACATACCCTTAATCTGTTTTACTTTTTGGAAAGTGGGTGGAGCTTAAAAAGAGGCGTGGCTTTATATTACCCGACAAATTAATTAAAGTTTACACCAAAAAGTTTTTCAAACGAAGCTGGGAATCCACCCCTACTCTAATCAAGAAAGTGCATTTTACTCCTGTGCACTTCATTATGACAGACGTATTTTCTTATACCTCTCCACCAAAAAGTGTGAGAAAATGCAACAAACGTGTGATGCTGAGAGTCAGCCAACAAATATTTGGTCTAGAACAGCCAGACAAGTCTATAGATAATCTGCACTAAACTTGTCACTACTTCCTCCAGAGACATGTCTGCCCCTCACCTCCTGTCTCTTTCCCCCTCCTTGTAGATTGTAAGCCCTCGCGGGTAGGGTCCCCTCTCCCTCTGTCGTGCCAATTGTCATTATCACTTATCATTGTACTCGTTTGACTTATGTAATGTATGTAACCCCCTCGAATGTACAGCGCCCTGGAATCAATGGCGCTTTAAAATAAATAATAATAATAATAATAATAATAGATGCCCCAAATTTATCAAACAGAATGAACCACGGTGGTAAATCTGATGCACTTTTATTGGACCATTGTGCTGCTTTCCAAAACTTTATAAGCCGGGTCCAGATGAATATAAAGTATCTGTTTCGAATTTTTACACTCGTATTTCAACATTGTTACCAAAAAAGGCTTAAAAATACTTAATTCAGCAACAAAAAATTAAACAAACTGGGATATAACAGACAAAATACGGAACAAGCACAGATACAGCACAGAACTAACAAAATCAGGGTGCTTTTAGTTTAGAGAAAAGACGGCTTTGGGATGACCTAACATATACACTGCTCACAAAAAGTTAGGGATATTTGGATTTTTGGTTGAAATTTCAGGAACATTTCTTGAAACATTTTTAAATGCCCTAAATGATTCTATCTCTTCCCCTTTAGATGCACTTGTCCAATTGTTCAGGGTTTCAGGACTTTTTGCACAACTTGCTGATCTCTAACAAGGAGCTTAATGGCAAAACCCCCAACAGGTGTTTGATTGTTGAATCACCCAATAAATTTAGGGAATTAATGTGAATTGGGATTTAAACCGTCCTCCTCATCCTGCTGTTCACATTGTAACATCATGAGACTAAGACAACACCTTACAATTGATCAGCAGGACCTCACCATTGTGAGGCTTCAAGCAGGATGCTCTCAGACGGAAGTGGCCACTGAGCTTAGAGTGTCACAGAGTGTCATCAGCAGGTTGTATCAGAGATACAGAGAGACTGGAAGAGTCACAGAAAGGCAAAGAAGTGGACGTCCTTTGGCTCCATCACACACTGATGACCGCTTCATTGTAACCAATGCCCTGCAGAGCCGGATGATGAATGCTGCACAACTCCAGGCAGGTTTAAGGGAGGTGAGAGGTGACCAAGTGTCACCTCAGACCATTCGTTATCATTTACATCAGTGTGGTCTGCGTTCTAGATGACCTGACCGCACCACCAGGCACAGGCATCATCGTCTTTCATGGACCAGGGAGCATCTACACTGGACGAAGGAACGATGCTCCTCAGTGCTGTTCAGTGATGAAAGTCGATTCACTCTGAGCAGGAATGATGGAGCCAATGATGCTGAAGACATCAAAGAGAAAGCTGTGCATCAGCCACAGACGAGCCTTTTGTGGTGGTGGTGTTACAGTTTTGGTAGGTGTGTCCAGTCAATACAGAACTGCCCTACACTTTGTGAATGGTGCAGTGACGACCTCTACTACTTGAACAACATCATTAATCCAGTCATTGTGCCTCTGCATGGACAACACAAGGCTCATATCATCTACACAGACGTCAATGCTCCAACTCATCGAGGTCGCATCATTAGGGAACGTCTCTTGGAGACTGGGGAACCTAAAATGGAGCAGCCTGCACTTTCACCATAGCTGAACCCCCTAGAAAACCTATGGGATCAGCAGAGTCGCCGTGTAGAAATTCGTAATTTTGCACCCATGATCCTCAATGATCTGATGGTGCCCGTTAAGACCAGTGGATACCAAGCCTCAGCGGTCAAGAACCTGACTTGTAAACAGTGAGACGTCAGTGTCAAGCTGTAATTGATGCTCAAGGTCACATGACACGTTACTGAGTCACTGACACTTTTTGATGGTGTCGACCCTCCACTGTTCTTAGCTTTTGTTTCATTAAGATGTTTAAGATAAGAAAATCAACCTTGCTACAACTTTAATGGCGACATTCATCCATAATTACACCTGAAAACCAAATATCTCTAACTTTTTGTAGATAGTGGTGATTTCCACTTCTCCCAAGTGTCCCTCTTTTTGATCCAGATCCCCCTGTCCCTCTTCTTAAATGTCTCTCTTTAAGTCTTGATAAATAATCTCACATTAATAAACTTAATATATTGCCCCCAAAAAGCTTCTCTTTGGTCCCTAACTGCATATTAAGCTACTGTTTTCATTATTTTTATTAATGTGTTGCCAATTAGACCATAAAATATATTCTATATTCTGATGATTGTGTCTTAATTCGTAATGAAAACCCATAAGGTTACAAGCAAATGACGAGTATAATTTACTGGTCGGATTCTCATTGGATTTTTCTTCTGGAGGATTTACAGTTAATAGTAACTGTAACGAGTCTCATTAATGTCTATGGGTTTTGGACACGGTTCCGCGTTCAGAATATGACAGAAGAATGAACATGTTCTACGTTTTTTTTTACTCTTAAGAACCGACGGATAGAATATGTGTTGTGTGGACCAGAACGCTATTGAGGTCAATGGGTCAGTTATTTACTTTTGGTTTTAGACGAGCATTTTCAAGTCGAAATCCAGGTGGATTTCGACTTGAAATACTCGATGTGAAGACATAACCTTAAAACATAGGTATACATGAAAATATATATATATATTCCTCTTAAGGAACCATAGGTGTCCCTCTTTGACCATCCGAATAGTTGGGAGGTATGGTTACTTTCACTTTCCACAACATCGGAGTTACCCAGGGGAAACCAGAAGTGAAATCGGTTGTCATACCAAAAGTGACATGACAGGGGGTCTCTGACAATCAAGTTAACCCTTTAAAACACCTAAAACCTTTTAAAACACCAATAATCCTAAACCCAATATAGGGTTGGGGCTTTAAGCTTTCTCTAACTGTATCTTTAGCCCCATCCCAAACACTAATCACAACCCTAACCCTTACTTAAAGGGTTGTCTCACTACAGGAATCGCTGATTTTTATGTTAAAGATCTTGCAAAAACAAATCACTTTGTAATATGTGTCCATTAACAGTGTCCTACCTATTCCTAGATATCCCCTGTTGTATGGGCTCATTTAGCCCCCTCAGGTCGCTATAGCTACAGACCTGTTTATCTCTCCCGATGGCTGCCCGCACTGGTTACATAGTACAGACCTGTTTTATCTCTCCTGATTGGCTGCCAGCACGGGTTCTATAGCTACAGACCGTTTTGATCTCTCCTGATAGGCTGCCAGCACTGGTTTCTATAGCTACAGACCTGTTGATCTCTTCCCGATAGCTGCCAGCACTGTTGCTATAGCTACAGACTGTTCGATTTGATAGATAAAATATTTATATAAATTTTTATTTATATATAATAATTAAAATAAAAAAAAAAAACCTGAGAGATTCCAAGAGGGCAAAACCCCTTTAAAAAGGGTTGAAAAGCGATTCCCAAAAAGTTACTGCGTTTGGGATTTCTCCCGGTGCCCTTTTTAAATGGTAAAAGGTCCAAAAGGATCCAAACCCCTGTTACCGCCCTTAACTGTCCCTCTTTTTCACTTTATAGATACACCTGCCTCAATCAAAAAGCATCAACCTGGTGCTTAACTGAGCATTAAGCTACACTCTATATACAGGATCTTACAAAAGTATGTACACCCCTCACATTTTTGTAAATATTGTATTATATAGGGACAACTTTGAAGATAGGATACTTTGATACAGTATTACAAAGTTATAGTATATAATGTACAAGTAGTCAGTGCACAGCTTGTATAACAGTATAAATCTGGTGTGCCCTCAAAATAACACACAGCCATCAATGTCTTAACCCAGAGGTGTCAAACTGCGGCCCTCCAGCTGTTGGGAAACTACAACTCCCATCATGCCCACTGTTATAGATTAACAAATGCATGATGGGAGTTGTAGTTTCCCAACAGCTGGAGGGCCGGCAGTTTGACACCTGTGTCTTAACCACTGGCAACAAAAGTGAGTGCACCCCTAAGTAACAACAAAAGTGAGTGCACCACTACGTGACAACAAAAGTGAGTACACCCTAAGTGACAGCAAAAGTGAGTGCACCCCTAAGTGACAGCAAAAGTGAGTACACCCCTAAGTGACAACAAAAGTGAGTACTCCCCTAAGTGACAACAAAAGTGAGTGCACCCCTAAGTGACAACAAAAGTGAGTGAGTGCACCCCTAAGTGACAACAAAAGTGAGTTGCACCCTAAGTGACAGCCAAAGTGAGTACACCTCTAAGTGACAACAAAAGTGAGTACACCCTAAGTGACAGCAAAGTGAGTGCCCCCTAAGTGACAACAAAGTGAGTGCACCCCAAGTGACAGCAAAAGTGAGTGCACACTAAGTGACGCAAAAGTGAGTACACACAAAGTGACACAAAAGTGGTACCCCCTAAGTGAAGCAAAAGTGAGTGCACCCCTAAGTGACAGCAAAAGTGAGTACACCCAAAGTGACAACAAAGTGAGTCACCTCTAAGGGGAAACAAAAGTGTTACACCCTAAGTGACAACAAAAGTGAGTACACCTCTAAGTGACAATAGAAAAATTTTGTGCCCAATTTTAAATTTTTCCTCCTGGTGTCTGTGACAAATTTAGTGTTACAAAGGTCTCAGGAGTGAATGGGGGGGAGCAGGTGTGTTATATTTGGTGTGATCGCTCTCATACTGGTCACTGCAAGTCCAACATGGCTCCTCATGGCAAAGAACTGTTTGAGATACTCCCACCCAGCCAGCCAGTATCGCTCTGCTCTGCACTGATGAGGGGCAAAACCCCCGAAACAGCTGTATGCAAAGGTGTACTTGCTCGGCTTAATATCCTCTTGCTTTCTTAAGACTCACTGGGTCCAAAAGCAGATTGAGGATTTGTTACATCCAATAGAGGGTGCTTGAGCTTCTCAGCTCCTTTCCCATAATGATTGTCTACAAATAATCCTGCATCTTTCCCAAGCGAAATTTCGTCTGCCCCCCTTAGAGAGGCCTGTAAGCGGCCTATACGTATCCACACACAAACATTTCATCAGAAGCAAAGTATCGGTGAGCTTTTGTAGAGCACCGAGAGCGACACACACATCAGTCATGGCCCAAGAGCATAATTATTATCAATCTGTAGCCCTGGTCAGTATGGAGCGATCAGAGGGATCAATAATCCCCGGTGACAGCTGACCTTATTCACTGGGCTCAGGAGAGGCTTACAGGGAATACATTTACTCTATGAAGGTAAGTGAGACAAATGGCTGCTGGAGCGGCGCGCGTTACTGGCTCTCCTCCATCAAAAGTTCTCGCGGAGCAGCTGGTGACACCCATCATGGGGACGATAATGGCCGCCACTCCCAGCTCAAGGACTGTGATTTATGTCTTGTATAAGAAAACATGGAGGGAATATCCCTTTAAAATATGTAAATCTATAATCGTACATCCCAGCGCCAGGCGGCTGCAGCTCGGCTGATGCCACTTACAGCAATGAATCATCCTGCGGCTGCGGCTGCCTTTACTTGTGTCCCAGTTTTTTACACCTGATCACCCTTGTTCATCTATTAATGTCCTGGATGCCCCTCTCCTTGTATTAGAGAATAATGCGAGCACCTGGATATAGCGCCCGGACGTCCCCCTGCGGTATGTGCTCCCGCGGGGCAGACACTAGAGTCACTCTCTGGAGGGGACTTACACCGTCCTTATGTGTGCGGCATAATCTATGACTGCAGCCTTGAGGGTGTTCAATGTGCTTTATGGATTTCTGAAACATTGAGGACCGAGCAGAAAATATTACTGTACAAAGAGTTCTGTACCTGCAATGTAAAACAGGTCGAAATGACCCCAAATGAACAGTGATGGCGCTGTGGAGTGCACCGTTATGCAGGTACTGTGTTTAGATGTGTTTGGGGGATAACAGGGGTGCAGGTGTGTGGCAGTAACATATTCAGGAGCACAGTGTAGGGCAGAATTATATCCAGGGGCAGCATGTGGCAGTATTATACTCAGAGGCACAGTGTGTGGAAGTATTATATTCAGGGTGTAGCAGTATTATACTCAGGGGCACAGTGTGTGGAAGCATTATATTCAGGGGTAGCAGTATTATTATCAGGGGCACAGTGTGTGGAAGTATTTATTCGGGTTGTAGCGGGATTATACTCAGGAGTGCGTGTGTGTCAGTTTATGCTCAGGGGCACGTTTGTGACAGCATTATATTCAGAGGCTCAGGGTATTAGCATATTATATTGGGGGTGCAGTGTGTGACAGCATTATATTAGAGGCTCAGGGTTTTGGGCAGTATTATATTCAGGGGCACAGTGTGCGGCAGTATTATACTCAGGGGCACAGTGAGTGGCAGTATTATATTCAGAGCTCAGGGTGTGCACTATTATACTCAGAGGCTCAGGGTTAGCAGTATTATACTCAGAGGTGCAGTGTGTGACAGTATTATATTCAGGGGCACAATTCATGGCAGTATTATATTCAGAGGTGCAATGTGTGTCAGTATTATATTCAGGGGCACAGTGTGTGGAAGTATTATATTCAGGGTGTAGCAGTATTATACTCAGGGGTGCAGTGTGTGTCAGTATTATGTCAGGGGCACAGTGTGTGACAGCATTATATCAGAGCGTCTAGGGTATGCAGTATTATATTCAGGGGAGCACAGTATGTCACAGTATTATATTCAGAGGCTCAGGGTGTAGCAGTATTATATTCAGGGGTGCAGTGTGTGTCAGTATTATACTCAGGGGCACAGTGTGTGGCAGTATTATATTCATGAGGCTAGGGTGTAGCACTATTATACTCAGAGGCTCAGGGTATAGCAGTATTATACTCAGAGGTGCAGTGTGTGACAGTATTATATTCAGGGGCACAATTCATGGCAGTATTATATTCAGGGGTGCAAAGTATGTCTCCGTATTATATTCAGGGGAGCACAGTATGTCTCAGTATTATACTCAGGGGCACAGTGTGTGGAAGTATTATATTCAGGGTGTAGCAGTATTATACTCAGGGGTGCAGTGTGTGTCAGTATTATGCTCAGGGGCACAGTGTGTGACAGCATTATATTCAGAGGCTCAGGGTATAGCAGTATTATATTCAGGGGTGCAGTGTGTGACAGCATTATATTCAGAGGCTCAGGGTGTAGCAGTATTATATTCAGGGGTGCAGTGTGTGTCAGTATTATACTCAGGGGCACAGTGTGTGGCAGTATTATATTCAGAGGCTCAGGGTGTAGCACTATTATACTCAGAGGCTCAGGGTATAGCAGTATTATACTCAGAGGTGCAGTGTGTGACAGTATTATATTCAGGGGCACAATTCATGGCAGTATTATATTCAGAGGTGCAATGTGTGTCAGTATTATATTCAGGGGCACAGTGTGTGGCAGTATTAAATTCAGGGGCACAGTGTGTGGCAGTATTATATTCAGGGGCACAGTGTGTGGCAGTATTATATTCAGAGGTGCAGTTTGTGGAAGTATATTCAGAGGTGCATTGTGTGGCAGGATTATATTCAGAGGTTGAGGGTGTAGCAATATTATATTAAGGGACACAGAGTTTGGAAGTATATTCAGAGGTGAAGTATGTGGCAGTATTATATTCAGGGGCACAATGTGTGGTAAAACCCAAGAATTCCAAGATCTAGCAAGGAGGTATGATGAATAAAAACTATTCTTTATTTACATCCAAACAAATTAAATACAAGGAGGCACGAATACAGTGGAGGGAAGCATTTACAGTATGTGCCCTGAAGCAATACACAATCCTTAGATGTGGCACAGAGTGTGTCAGTATTAAATTCAGGGGCATAATGCACAGTGATATTATATTCAGAGATGCAATGCATGGCAGTACTATATACAGGTGTGCAATGCATGGCAGTATTATTTTCAGGGGCATAATGCCCGTCAGTTTTATATTCGGAGGTGCTGTGTGTGACAGTACTATATAAAGGGGCACAATTCATGCCAAAATTATATTCAGGGGCACAATACCCGTCAATGCTCAGAGGTGCAGTGTGTGGCAGTAGAATATACAGGGGCACAGTTCACGGCAGTATTATATTTAGAGGCACAATTCATGGCAGTATTATATTCAGGGGCATAATGCCTGTCAGTATTGTGTTCAGGGGTGCAGTGTGTGGCAGTATTATATTCAGCTGCAAAATGTATTATATTATATTATATTTAGGGGGGAAAATGTGTCAGTATTCTATTCAGGGGCACAATACATGAAAGTATTAAATTTAGGGGTGCAGTGTATAGTAGTATTGTATTCAGGGGCACTTGGTAGTATTGGTAGTAATATATTCAGTGGCACAATGCATGGATATATTATATGCGGTAGGTATGTCAGTTTTATATTCAGGAGTGTGCTGTGATAGTATTGTACTGTATTTAGGGCCCCAGTGTGTGGCAGTATTATATTTAGGGGCATAGTGTGTAGCAGTTTATAGGATCCAAAGACATCTCAGCATCCAGGCAAACCCTGCACGCAGTAATTGAGAATTAGCTGGAATTATTATCTGGGCTAAATGGAGAAAAAAAGCAACGAATACAGCTCCAACCAGAGCTAGCAACGTATCTGGACTATGGTTATGTCATACTGGGAGTTGTGGTTTCACGTGTTTCAATCTGACTTAGAAATTAGTTTATTCGATTTTCAGGGTAAAAACAGTTTCCACAATGCCATAAACTGGGGCACCCAGCTCCTTCAAAAGATGGACCCCACCCCTGAGGGGTACTATGGTACTACTGATACAGGGAATCCCACCCCTGAGGGGCACTATGGTACTACTGATACAGGGAAACCACCACGCTGAGGGGTACTATGGTACTACTGAATAAGGTGAATCCAACCCTGCGGGGTACGATGGTACTACCTGATACAGGGAACCACACCACCCTGAGGGGCATATGTACTACTGATACTGGGAACCCCACCCCTGAGGGGCACTATGGTATACTGTTACAGGGAATCCACCACTGAGGGGCGTTTACTATGGTAACTATGATTACAGGGAAAACCCACACCTGAGGATGCACTAATAGGTACTACTGATACAGGGAACCCCACCCCTGAGAGGCACTATGGTACTGCTGATACAGGGAACCCCACCCCTGAGGGGTACTATGGTACTACTGATACAGGGAACCCCACCCGAGAGGCACTATGGTACTACTGATACAGGGAACCCCCCCTGAGGGGTACTATGGTACTACTGATACAGGGAACCCCACCCCTGAGGGGCACTATGGTACTACTGATACAGGGAACCCCACCCCTGAGAGGCACTATGGTACTGCTGGTACAGGGAAACCCACCCCTGAGCGGCACTATGGTACTGCTGATACAGGGAACCCCACCCATGAGACGGAAATTTGGTACTACTGATACGGGAACCCTAACCTGAGGGGCACTATGGTACTACTGATAAGGGAACACCTACACCTGAGGGGCTACTATGGTACTACTGTACAGGGAACACCACACTGAGGAGGCTCTTTGGTCACTACTGATACAGGGAATCACTACCATGGAGAGGCACTATGGTACTACTGATTACCAGGGGAACTTCCACCCTTAGGGGGGTACTATGGTACTGCTAGATAAGGGGAACCACACCCTGAGAGGCACTATGGTACTACTGATACAGGGAACCCCACCCCACTGAGGGAATACTATGGTACTACATGTTAAGGGGAACCCCACCCTGAGGGGCACTATAGGTACTTAATGATTCCAGGGAACCCACCCAATGAGGGGAACACTTTGGTACTACTGATACAGGGAAACCCACCCCTGAGGGACACTATGGTACTACTGATACTGGGAAACCCACCCCTGAGGGGGCCAATACTGGTACCACTCATACAGGGAACCCCACCCCTGAGAGGCACTATGGTAACTACTGATACAGGGAAACCCCACCTTCTGAGGGACACTATGGTACTACTGATACAGGGAACCCCACCCCTGAGGGACACTATGGTACTACTGATACAGGGAACCCCACACCTGAGGGGAACTATGGTACTACTGATACAGGGAACCCCACCCCTGAGAGGAACTATGGGTACTATGATTACAGGGTAACCACACCCCTGAGAGGCACTATGGTACTAGATGATACAGGGAACCCCCCCTCCCCCCCCACCTGAAGGGACTCTATGGTAATATGATATTGGAACCCCACCTGAGGGAACTATGGTACTAATGGATAAAGGAATACACCACCCAATGACGGGGAAATATCGGGTTACTGATACAGGGAACCCACCCCTGGGGAAGGCGCCACTATGGTACTACGTATACAGGGAACCCCACCCCCGAGAGGCACTATGGTACTACTGATACAGGGAACCCCACCCCTGAGGGACACTATGGTACTACTGATACAGGGAACCCCACCCCTGAGTGGCACTATGGTACTACTGATACAGGGAACCCTACCCCTGAGAGGCACTATGGTACTACTGATACAGGGAACTCCACCCCTGAGGGGTACTATGGTACTACTGATAAGGGAACCTTACCCTGATGGCACTATGGTACTTGCTGATAATGGGACCCCACACATGAAGGCGGCACTAATGGGACATTACTGATACAGGGAACTCCCACTCCCTGAGGGACAACTATGTTAATACTGATACAGGGAACACACATACCCTGAGGGACAACAATGTACTTGCTGATACAGGGAATCCCACCCCTGATGGGCACTATGGTACAACTGATACAGGGAACCCCAACCCTGAGGGAAATAAAAGGACTACTATGGTACGGCTGATCAGGGAACACCCACCATGAGGGGTTTCTATGGTACTACTGATACAGGGAATCCCACCCCTGAGAGGCACATGGTACTACTGATACAGGGAACCCCACCCTGAGGGGCACATTAAGGTACTATGATTAATGGGAATCCCACCCGAGGGGCACTATGGTACTACTGATACAGGGAACCCCACCCCTGAGGGGCACTATGGTACTACTGATACAGGGAACCCCACCCCTGAGGGACACTATGGTACTACTGATACAGGGAATCCCACCCCTGAGGGGCACTATGGTACTACTGATACAGGGAACCCCACCCCTGAGGGGTACTATGGTACTACTGATACAGGGAATCCCACCCCTGAGGGACACTATGGTACTGCTGATACAGGGAAACCCCCCCTGTGGGGTACTATGGTACTACTGATAAGGGGAACCCCACCCCGGAGGGGCACTATGGTACTACTGATACAGGGAACCCCACCACTGAGGGGCACTATGGTCACTACTGATACAGGAAATCCACCCCTGAGACGGCACTATGGTAATACTTGATACAGGGAACCACCCACCCTGAGTAGGCACTATGGTACTGCTGATAACAGGGAATTCCCCCCTCTGAGGGGGGCACTATGGTACTATGATACAGGGAAGGAATCCCTCCTGAGCGGGTCTATGGGTAATACTGCTCACAGTGAATCCCACCCCTGTGAGGCACTATGGTTACTACTGATCAAGGGGAACCCACCCCTGAGGGGCACTAATGGTTCTACTGAAATCAGGGAATCCCACCCCATGAGGGGGGGGGGGGGGGGGTTCACTAGGTATCTACTGATACAGGGATCCCACCCTGAGGGGCACTTTGTACTATGATACTGGGACTCCCACCCTGAGGGTACATAGGTACTACTGATACAGGGAACCCCACCCATGAGGGGCACTATGGTTCTACTGATACAGGGTACCCACCCCTGTGAGGGCACTATGGTACTATGATTACAGGAAACCCCACCCTGAGAGGCCATTTGGTACCACTCATACAGGGAACCCCACCCCTGAGGGGCACTATGGTACTACTGATAAGGGGAACCCCACCCCTGAGGGGCACTATGGTACTACTGATACAGGGAACCCCATCCCTGAGGGACACTATGGTACTGCTGATACAGGGAACCCCACCCCTGAGGGGTACTTCTCGGTACTCTGATACAGAGAATCCCACCCTGAGAGGCACTTATGGTACTACTGTATGGGAAACCCCACCCCTGAGGGACTATGGTACTACTGAACAGGGAAAACCCCAACCCTGTGTGGCACTCCCATTGTACTACTGTTACAGGGGATAACACCCACCCCTGAGAGGTACTTGGTACTACTGAACAGGGAACACCACCCGAGAGGCACTATGGTACTACTGATACAGGGAACCCCACACACCTGAGACGGCACTATGGGTACCTCTCATTACAGGGCATACTCCACCCTGAGGGGCCACTATGGTAATATGATACTGGTACCCCACCCCTGAGAGTGCACTATGGTACTTATTGCATACAAGGGTAACCCACCCCAGTAGAGGCACTATGGTATCACTCATACAGGGAACCCCATCCCTGAGAGGCACTATGGTACCACTCATACAGGGAACCCCACCCCTGAGGGGCACCATGGTACTACTGATACAGGGAACCCCACCCCTGAGAGGCACTATGATCTCATACAGGGAGGAAACCCCACCACTGAGGGGCACTATGGTACTACTGATACAGGGAACCCCACCCCTGAGGGACACTATGGTACTACTGATAAGGGGAACCCCACCCCTGAGGAGCACTATGGTACTACTGATACAGGGAACCCCAACCCTGAGGGGCACTATGGTACTGCTGATACAGGGAAGCCACCCATGAGGGTGCATATATGGTTACTACTGATACAGGGGATCCAACCCTCCATGGAGGGGCACTATGGTACTACTGAAACAGGGAATCCCACCCCTGAGAGGCACTATGGTACTACTGATACAAGGGAAAACCCACACCCATGAGGGGCACTATGGCTACTACTGATAAGGGGAACCCCACCCCTGAGGGGCACTATGGGACCACTGATACAGGGACTCCCAACACTGAGGGGCACTATGGTACTACTGATACAGGTAACCCCACCCATGAGGGGCACTATGGTACTACTGATAAAGAGAACCCCACCCCTGAGGGACAACTATGGTTACCACTACATTTCAGGGATACCCCACCCTGAGGGGCAACTATGGTACTATGATACAGGGAAACCCCACCACTGGAGGGACATATGGTTACTGTGATACAAGGAATCCCACCCTGAGGTAGGCACCAAATTATGGTATATTAATACTGATACAGGGAACCCCACCCCCGAGTGGCACTATGGTACTGCTGATACAGGGAACCCCACCCCTGAGGGGTACTATGGTACTACTGATACAGGGAATCCCACCCCTGAGAGGCACTATGGTACTACTGATAAGGGGAACCCCACCCCTGAGGGGCACTATGGTACTACTGATAAAGGGAACCCCCACACCCTGAGGTCACCTATGGTTCCACTCTACAGCTGATGGGGAACCCCACTTTGAGGGGCACTATGGTACTACTGATACAGGGAACCCCACCCCTGAGGGACACTATGGTACTGCTGATACAGGGAATCCCACCATGAGGGCACTTTGTTACTACTGTACAGGGAACCCCAACCATGAGAGAGTACTATGGTACTTCTGATTCAGGGAAATCCCACCCACTGAGGGTACTATGGTACTAATGATACAGGGAATCCCAACCCTGAGAGGCACATTATGGTACTACTGATAAGGGAACCCCACCCTGAGGGGCACTATGGTACTACTGATATGGGGAACCCCACCCCTGAGGGGCACTATGGTACTATCTGATACAGGAAAACCCCACCCTGAGAGGCCACTATGGTACATACTGATACAGGGCAATCCCACCCTGAGCAGGCACTTTTGGTACCACTACATACAGGGAATCCCACCCATGAGGGGCACTATGGTACTACTGATACAGGGAACCCCACCCCTGAGGGGCACTATGGTACTGCTGATACAGGGAACCCCACCCCTGAGAGGCACTATGGTACTACTGATACAGGGAACCCCACCCCTGAGAGGCACTATGGTACCACTCATACAGGGAACCCCACCCCTGAGGGGCACTATGGTACTACTGATACAGGGAACCCCACCCCTGAGGGGCACTATGGTACTACTGATACAGGGAACCCCACCCCTGAGGGGCACTATGGTACTACTGATACAGGGCGCTGTGGCTGGCTGTCGTGGGACTCTGGATGGCACTGTATTGAGGGTACTGCGGCTAAATCTTTACTGGACACTGTAGTTACCTATCAGGTGAGCTAGGGGGGCGCTGTGACTTGCTCTATCGAGGGGGCACTGTGGCTGACTTTGCTACATTGCTACAGCTCTAAGCTCCCCTCTGACACGCTGACCAGTCCTCTGTTGTCTTCAAGTTTTGGCCAAACAGAACGTCACCGCTGCAGCCTGTGATTGGCTAACGTAGTCACGTGACATTGCCTGACATCACCGTTTCTGAGCTCGCACAAGCGTCCACTCCCCCCCCCTCCCTCCCCGCCCCCCCCCCCCATGCAGCTCAATCACAGGCTGCAGCGATTATCTCATATTTTGCCAAATCCAGAAGACAATAGAAGAGCATTAGAGAGGTGCAGGAGCTGCATTACGGGAACGAAAAAAGAAAAAAATGCAGCGCGTCTGTGCAGAGGGAGAGGGGAGTATGATTTATTTTTCTTCTAGCCCTTCAGTGAATTAATTAGAAAAAACTTGCCACAGTATTGCACTGCGCATACTGCGCATGAACAAACCCTTCATCAGATTGATGTCAATCTGAGACGTAACTTGAAGAGGTTGTCTCACTACATTGATTCATTCTTTTAGCCTCAAGTCCTGTTTTTCTTGGTTTCACTTTGAATTTCAGGGGCGTGTTTTATGGCTTCCCACTTAGGCTGCAGTAGATGCCAGGTCAGTAGCTATAAGAAACCAGTGTGTCTAGGCCTATCAGGAGAGATTTACAGTCTGTAGCTTAGCAACAGTGCCTACAGCCTATAAGGTGTGGATTGATCAGGTCTGTAGTAAAGCAACCAGTGTCGGTAGCCTATCAGGAAAATGACTGAAAGGTCTTGTAGCTATAGCAACCAGTGCTGGCTGAATATCAGGAGAGATGGGACAGATCTGTAGCTATAGCGACCAGAGCTGGCAGCCTATAATGAGAGATTGAACAGGTCTGTAGCTATAGCAACCAGTGCTGGCAGCCTATCATGAGAGATTGAACAGGTCTATAGCTATAGCAACCAGTGCTGGCAGCCTATCATGAGAGATTGAACAGGTCTGTAGCTATGGCAACCAGCGCTGACAGCCTATCAAGAGAGATCGGACAGGTCTGTAGCTATAGTAACCGGAGGAGCTGATGCAGCCCATTCAAGAGGGGATATCTAGGAATAGGTAGGACACTGGTAATGGGCATATATTGCAAAGTGACTTGTTTTTGCAAGATCTTTAACATAAAAAGCAGCAATCCTTGTAGTGAGACAACCCCTTTAAGTCTCCTGGGCTCTCATGGAAAATGTATAAAAGAGTTCCCATCTACTATGTGTCATACTGGGGCTGTCTTATGTGGCTGAGGGGCCATTGGGCCCCCTCAGGATTCAGGTCCCAATTAGGACTGCTGCCTCTATAGCTACACATCATATAAATACTCCACTCCCAAGAATGCAAATCATGAAAGCAAGCTCTTGGAAGACATTGATTTAACAAAACTGCTGAGAGATTTCAGCATTGAAGCCAGAAGAATTATGAATGCAGCTCTGGACTATAGTGCAGGCTGTAACTTGTCATGAGTATGAAGCAAACTGGTAACCGGTACTGCTCAATTTGTCCACTTTTGACCCTTGTTTGACAGTTTGCTTGATACTGATGATGAATAACAACCTGAATTGTACTCCAGAGCTGCATTCATAATTCTTCTGGCTTCAATGCTGAAATCTCTCAGCAGTCTTCTTAGCTCAATGCCTGCGAAGATCTTGCTTTTGTGATTTGCATTCTTGGAAGTAGAGTCTTTATATGATGCACTTCAGAGTATTGTCATGGAGGGGTTGTTCACACAGTGCAAAACTGGCGCAGATTTAGTTTTTTTTTTACATGTTTTCTGTAGTTAATGTAGTTGCTCACCTCCCTTTTTTAATATGTCCAGTTTTGAACCCTGTTTGACAGTTTGCATGATAAAGAAAGGGAAAAATCTCTCCTTGAGGAGAGGAACCAATAAATTGGCCGGTGTGAGGATTTACTTGCCATTCAGACCTCACTGACTGTTTTGCATAAAGCAAAGGCTTATGGGAAAAGAGCTGAAGAGCTCCACAGCGCCCTCTAGTGGATGTAGTTATCCTCCGTTCACATGTAGCTCGCAGGAGCCTGGCAATGTGAAAGGGATTTGAGCCAAAACAGTTAAGCCCAACTACAGACAGCTGTTTCGGGGTATTTGCCCCTCATCAGTGCAGTGTAGAACTTACTGGTTGGCTGGGTGAGAGCGAAGAGTGGCTTCAGAATGGGAAAAATCTCTCATTGAGGAGAGGAACCAATACATTTGTATGATAGTGATACCGAGAAAGAGTCTGTATTATAGTCCAGAGCAGCATTTATAATTCTGCTGGCTTCAGAGCTGAAATCTCTCAGCAGTCGTACTAACTCTGTTGGGCCTGTTGCCCAATCCAGGATCTCTGCTCAGTTTTTTGCCCACTGTTCAGGCCAAAAAAAATCCCTCATTTACCCCTTGCCCCCTGTAAGTTTTTTTTACTGTTACAGTAAAGTTTTTATATAGAAAATTGTCCATTTGGGTTGCAGTAGAGTTGATGGTGACAGCACAACGTACCTGTCGGACGGCAGTGGAAGGCAGGGGGACTGGCTGGTTTTGGGGGTGCTCCTTTCACACATTTAAATGGGGCCCCGTAGTAAAAAGTTGCTGACTTCCTCAATCTGCTCGTTTTCCAGCTTGATGTATTGATGGCCCAATGCACACTACGAGGAATCAATGCATTAGGAGGGATACTTATCATCCTCAATGTTTATGCGGGCCCAGGGTTCTTTTGGTTATTTGCTCTCTCCCTGATGATCATTGTTGGCGGCTCACACTTGTCACTTATAAGCTGCATAGCGTCCGCCGAAAGAACATTGTCAATGGGAGTGTGCTTCACTCACAGATAACATATTCCTAGCGGGTTTTCTCATTTGGGAAGATTTAAAATTTACAAAGACAAAAGGGGGATATGATAAGGGAGAGTGAGCTCTGTGATATATAGGGTTAATGATAAGGGGAAAGGGGCTTAGCTCTGGATATATAGGGTTTTTATGATAGAGGGGAAAAGCTGAGTCGTGAATATAGGGTTAATATAGGAGAGGGGCTGAGCTCTGTGATAATAGGGTTAATATAGGGAGGGGCCCCCCCCCCGAGGGTCTGTGAAAAAAAAGGGTTTTAATGAAAAAGGGGGGGATGAGCTTTGATATATAGGGGTTAAATGATAGAGGGGGAGCTGGCTTGTATAAGGGGTTTTATGATAGAGGGGGAGGAGCTGAGCTCTGTGATATTAGGTTTTTGATAGAGGGAGGGGCTGGCTCGTATATAATAGGGGTTTTAAAATTGAGAGGATGGTCCGTGAAAAAGGTTAAATAGAGGAGAGAGCTGAGCCTGTGATATATAGGGTTTATAACAAGGGTGAGCTCTTGATATATTGGGGTTAAAAATAGAGGAGCTAGCCTGTGATATATAGGGTTATATTTATAGAGAAGGGGCGACCGGATTATAGGGGTTTTAGAAGAGGAAGAAACGAGCTCTGTGATTTAGGTTATTATAGAGGAAGGAGCTACTCTGTGAAAATAAGGTTATATAAGAGGGGGGAAAGGAGTGAGCTCTGTGATATATAGGTTTATATGAAGGGGCTAGCTCTGTGATATATGGGGGTTTTATGATAGAGGGGGGAGGAAATAGCTCGTGATAATTTTGGATTATAGATAGAGGAGAGGAGTGAGCTCTGTTATATAGGGGTTTTGATGAGGGAGGCTGAGTTTGTATATAGGGTTTATGAAGAGGGGAAAAAGCTGAGCCGTATATATAGGGTTATTGATAGAGGGGAGAACTGAGCTCTGTATTTAAAAAGGGGGTTTTTTAGAGGAGAGGGCTTGTGATAAATAGGTTATATGATAGAGGGGAGGGAGTGACCTGTGATAAAAATAGGGTTATATGATAAGGAGAGGGGCTGAGCTCTGTGATATATAGGGTTAATGATAGAGGGGAAAAGCGGCTTTGTTATATAGGTTTATGATAGGGGGAAATGGCTCTGGATATTAGGGTTATATGAAAGAGGACTGGCTCTGTGAATAAGGGGATATATAGAGAGGGCAAACTTGTGAATTTTGGGTTTTAAAAAAAAAAGGGCTGACCCGTGATATATAGGGTTTTATGATAAGGGGGAGAAGCTGAGC